>PITA01005069.1:0-115248 GCA_004023965.1 Spilogale gracilis | reverse complement strand
TATATATATATATATATATCCATGTTCAGAAATATTGTGGGAGACCTAAGTTCCATTTTAATTTCTTCCACTTGTTCCCTTCACATACTAATACAAAATCCATTTATACCTATTGCTAAGATTTCCTTCCCCAGTGGTAAAAGCCAATTAAAGTTCCTCAGACATTTCAAAAATCAGATTTCCAAAGGAAACTGAAAGCGGTTTGTTAATAAAACTAAACAAACAATGAAAAGATACATTCAGAGTAATTTTAAACAGCAAGTAATTGTTATAATTAGGTATTAATGATTTTACCTACATAAGGGAATAAATTTTTCTTATTGTTGGTATGAAATCCCAATAGGTCTTTTTTAGTAAAAAAAGCATAAAAGATCTAGAAAAATATATTTGACTTTTATTTTTTATTTTTATTTTTATTTTTTTAAAGATTTTATTTATTTGGCAGAGAGAAACACAGCCAGAGAGGGAACACAAGCAGGGGGAGCGAGAGAGGGAGAAGCAGGCTTCCTGCCGAGCAGGGCGCCGGATGTGGGACTCGATCCCGGGTCTCCAGGATCATGACCTGAGCCGAAGGCAGTCGCTTAACCAACTGAGCCACCCAGGCACCCCTATATTTGACTTTTTAAAAAAAATAAACAATTTTCCCGTTTCATGGTTTAAAAAAATGTTTTGAAGGAAAAAAGGTGGTTGTCTTTATTAGCTCAGAAATAATATGCTTGGTAAGTCAATCCAGTTGCATATTTATAGCGTCATGCTGATCAAGGTCATTACAATTAGTAATGAAAATGCTAAAGTTTTCAAGGTTTAGAATTTAATTTTTTAGAATTTGCATACCTGTTCTTTTTGAGTTCTGAAATGTCACTTTATCAGATTACGAATGCCCAAGTAGGAAGTTGTGAAAAAAATAGTGCGGAAACTTAGCTTACACTTGGAAGAATAGATTTTAAGGCTCAATTTTATTTCTTGTTAACTGTATGATGTGATATGTTATTTTATAAGTATTAATTTTCTCATCTGTAAAAAAGATGACCGAGAATAATTTCCTCAAAGTACTGATATAGCAATTTGAAAAGTCATGGCTGTAAAGTCATTCATTAAAATATCCTGTACAAGTCGAAAGGAAGCATATATGCTGTAGAATTCCATTTATATGAAGATCAAGAAAGGCAAAACAAGTGTACAGTGGCAGAAATCAGAAAATGATTATGGGGGATTGGGCTGTTGAATGGAAAGTAGCCCAAGGGAGTAGTCTAGGGTGATGAAATGTGCTATACTTATTTCTATGTGGTTAAAAGATTATATACAATATAAAAAGTTATAAAGATATACATTTGAGATTTATGCATTTTATAGTAAATTAAAAATCAATAAAATAAATAAAAGAAAAATATTACTGTGATATTTATTCATCTTCCTTAACATTGACACAAGGGCAGTCATGACTGGCTCCTTATCTATTTTTCTATTTTATTCTGAAATCTGACCATTCCATTCTTCTTCAAAAATTGTTTTGAACCGATCATTATTTCCTGGCCACAATGTTTGCCTTTAACAGTTAAAAAGAAATTGTAAAAGGCCTACCTCTTTGCTTATTTACACTCTATTCTTACCTTGCCAAACAAACTCCAAATCCTCCCTCACAACAGATCCTATATGCCACTCATTCCAAAAGTCTTCCCAGAAATATTCTACATAGATAAACAGATAATTCTCCATTGCAGGGCTAGCTTCATGGGCAAACAACCAAAGTGATAGTACAGGGCCCCATGATTAGAAAGGCTTTACACTTGGTTAATGCTGTGCTATAGGCACCTGGAAATTCTTAATTTTTCAAAAAGGGAATGTGTATTTTCATGTTGCTCTGGGTCCTGATCTTCTGACCCTTTGCTGTACCTGGATCAACACCTTTTTTGTTGGGATTTATTATTTACTTCTCTGACTCTTTAACTTACCAAGAATCCCTTTAATCATGACTATGACTTTCCATTTCTATTTCAAGAATCTAGAGTAACTCTTAGCATTTAAAAGGCAGTACATGAATATTGATTAATAGAATAACTAACTGACCCATTAACTGGGTGAATTAATTAATAACAGAGTGAATTAATCAATGTTATTGAGTAAGAGATTGATATGGCAAGTTAAGAAATGATAAAGGAGTTGAGTAGTAAACTAAAAACTGTATTTGCTCATTAATCAGATCTATAAATTCATTCAACGAACATTTAATTAAGTACCTACAGTATGCAAGAAGACTAGATTGGCTGGCAATCACATCCATCATTTCCCATCCTTGATGGACTGATCTGACTGTTCTCCTTCTCATATGCCTGGGGCAAAGCAACAAAAACAATTACCTCTGTGCATCACACCAGTCCCTAAAGACCATTGGCAGGAACTGAAAATATAGCTGGGCAGAATCAGTGAGTTTTAGGCATGCTGCCATATTGTTTTCAAGCCTATTGTCTAATTTTCTTTTAAACTTTAACTCATCTTATATCTTTTTAAAATCTCTCCTTGGCAACTCACTTGGCAATTTGTTCCTTGTCAGTGAAGTGAGAAATGGAGGACTAGAGGAAATGGCTAGGAAAGTCATATTGGATACATCACAATATCCACTTTGTTTTGGAGGCACAACCTCTAAAAGGCAACTGTTGGGGACACCATGATTTTTAGTATGTTCAAAGCCCACAAAGCCCACTATGTTCAAAGCTCAGCTCTCACTGAGTTTTTCTCAGTGGTTTCTAGGTCTCTTAATATATGGGCCATGTGGTTATCAATAGCTACATCACCACTCCCCAAACCCATTCCCAAACCCAACCCAGAAAGTAACTTAGCATACTGTTATTTTCTCTAAGAATTTGCTTGCAATCTAGTCCTAACATATTGTCTCAAAATAATTTGTCTCCCTTAAGAGTTTTTTTAACTGATGAAATATTGTACTTTTTGGCATCCCAAACTGCCCTGCTCAAGCTGAGATTGTGTCTTCACCACCTAGGGAATTAATCACAGCATGGTGTATGACAAGATGCACACTCTCCACAGACTGCTGGGGAGTTGCATTCTTTATGAAGATAAGGTACTATAGGCTCCATATCATTTGCCCTCTGTGGAGCTAAGGCCTTTCCTGTCATTTCTAGTGTTTTAATCCTGGGAGCCTGAATTTCATTTCTTTCCTATTTTCACAGGAAATTAGAATCACTGCATTAATCACAGACTTTTGAAAGCACAGCTTTTAGTATGCTTCCTTCTCATATATATCAGAAAAATTTGCCCAAACGAGATGTAAGCTAACATAGACCAGGAGCCCTTCTGCTTGCAGAATTGTTATTTAGTTTGTCCCAAAGACTTTTTCTTAAACATTTACACCAAAGATACAGAATGAAAACTTCTTTTTAAGTAAACTTAAAGTAACACTTATGAAACTTCTATTTGAATGTAAATACTGCTTTAATGGTTATAAGCTCATTGAAATCACATTTGAAGCTTTATAGTAATGATTTTTGCCAATAATTCTAGTATATTGTGATGTTAATTCAGTTTATTTACATCCTGCTGAAGGTGTAGAGAGAAGGTAATTTATAAGACTATACCACCAAACACAAGACTGGATAAAATCATCTACCTATATTCACATACATATATATAGAATATAGTATATGAGTACAATATGTGTGTGTGGGTATATACGTGTACATATATATTTTTTCTTGCTATAATTTCCAAGAGAAATTATTCAAATGAGGTATTTTATAGCTCTGGTTGACATCAAACTTTTATTTTCATTCACTGATCATTTCTTCATAGTCCTGTACTTGTGGATGTGTCTCAATCACTGAAGTTCAGATATTATATTATCCAGGATTATTCCCACAGACCCACCTACTTCTCTACATACATTCACTCGCCCTGTAGTCTCTTCTATTTCCTCAGCTTTAAGTAACATTCCCACATTTTTTTTTAAATATTTTATTTATTTGACAGAGAGAATCACAGCCAGAGAGGGAACACAAGCAGGGGGAGTGAGAGAGGGAGAAGCAGGCTTCCCGCCAAGCAGGGAGATGGATGTGGGACTCGATCCCGGGTCCCCGGGATCATGACCTGAGTCGAGGGCAGTCGCTTAACCAACTGAGCCACCCAGGTGCCCCCATTCCCACATTTCTATCTTCTTTCTGAACCCCTTCTGTGAACTCTAAATTCAATTACTATTGGGCATCTTCATTTGTGTGTCAACAAACACTTCAGAAATAACATGTACAATGTGAAACTCTTGAGCCTCCCTTCAAAGTCTGCTCTAATTGCAGACTATCTCATTCTTTCAGCTGCTCAGGCCAGAAATCTTGGGAGTTCTGTTTTGGTTTTCTAATTTCCCTTTTCATATACCACATAGAATCTATCCATTAATCTGTTGGCCCTAAATTTTAAATAAATTTAGGATCTAAAAACTACTCATCCCTCCTTTGCCACCCAGTCCAAGTGACCATCATCTTTTGCCTGGATTATTGCAATGTATTTCTGACTAGCTAGCCCATTTCTATTTTTGCCCCTATGCCTCCAACAATGCACATAAGGAACAACCAGTTCACGGATGTTCAACAAAGAGCTCGTTTGAACAAATGCAATGTCCTTAAAATATGGTTCATTTTTTTTATCATTTGTTAAGAATTTATTATATACTAAGTAAAATACAATTTCAAAGGAAACTTAGAACTTGATTCCAAGTAACTATCTCAGAAATCTTTTTAAAAAAGAAGAGATAGAGATAAGATAAACATAAAATTCCAGGGAGATGATTCAAAGTGGAGCTAAGGTTCTACAATGCCTCCACCTAAGAAGTATACTACTCATAGCAAAAATGCAATGTTCTTGACCTCATTCATTAGGACCTTCCCTCATCACTATATTTCATATCACCTTGACCTGCTTTAGGTCACTTCATCGTACCATCAACATATATTTAGTTCTTTACTTTTATATTTTGTATTGTGGTTTTCCTCTATTAAACTATAATGGCACAATGTGGGGTTTTTGTTTTTGTATTATTTTTGTGTTTTGTTTTGACATTTTGTTCACATTGCATCCCTAGGTCTAGAATTGTTGTATTGTTCAGGTCTGAAAATAAAATAGAAATCTACTCAAATAGTGAGTTTTTTTCTGAGGTAGAAATTACATAGGGAGATGCGTAAAAAAAATTAATAAGGGATTTGGGGCACAAAATTAGCAACCATAGGAAGTCCTTATAATCCTGATAGCCTAGGAAGTAGGGAGGCTAAAGAGGTACTAGAGCTCAGTGAGAGCTAAAGCCGTGGTGGGGAGTTGCTTGCCAGAATTTGTAGACCTGTATGGAAAGGGAATGGCCCCAGTTCCACAGCCTGAAGCTTCAGGGAGCAGAGGATATATGCCCTGATCTCTGTGGTCTCCTGCCTTTGAATATCCTGTGGACACTCTCCATTGGCCACACCCAATGGAAGGCTGAGATCAAAGGAAACCACTAATTCAGACCAGGGTCCAGCCTTTCAGGGCACAGAGCCAGACAGAGAAGGACAGAGATGGAACTGAGGGACAATCAGAGAATAATCAATATGCATTTAATAAATAGCCATGGAAAAAAATGGAAGGCTTAAGGTATAGTTTCAAAGGAAATTGAATCCAAATGACTGTTATCTCACAAACTTTAAAGAATGCTAAGAGTATAAAATCACAATAAAACTCAGAAAAGGTAATCCTGAGAAAATTAAGGTAAAGAGGTCTAACAGAAGCCACAGAAGAAAGGTTATTCATGCAATAGACCTTTTGGTTAAATTAAATGTTCACAGAGATGGGTAGATATACATGTCCAAGATTTCATAGTTCTGTGTAAGCTCTGTAACCAACTGTAACTCCTCCATTTAACTAAGTGACTTTCACGGATCGCATCAGTAATTCAACTTTCTGCCATGCCACAGCCCTATGTTGTTCACCGAGCATACAGGCAAGGCATAAGTGCTTCACTGTGACCATGCATCAGATAACAGGGCCAATCTGTAAATGCCATGCAGTTCCTGTCTTTCCTGATTGTATACTCCGTTTTTGGGGAGCTCTGCTTTATGTCAAGAGATCTAGGAACAGACTTGATATCAGGAAGCCAGGAGAATAGACATCACAACCATCATCCCCTGCATACAAAAAGGAGAAAAGGGAAAACTCAACGTTCATGTCTGAGGTTTGAGGAAGGGATTCTCTTAAATAGCAATACCACCTGGAACTAGAATTTATTATTTCTGGAAATAGTAAGGAAACATAGGCAAGAGATGAAAACCTCAAAGGAGCTACTGAGCTTTTCTGCTCTGAGATCCCAGAAGCTCAAAGAACTTCCCTTGGCAGAGCTATACTTTATACTCTGTCTGCAGATTTACTTCTGCTTCAGGAAGAAAGTCAAGAGAAGAACCAGCATGTGGAGAGTCCAGAAGTCAGAGAGTCAGGGTTATGCATCTTACCTCTTGAGTAGTTGGGTTTGGAAAAAAAGAAGTAGAAAAAGTTGGAAAACAACAAAGGGAGGAATATATTTTTCCATTTTTATGGTCATGTAGATGAAACGAACAATCGACTGTTCCTCCCTTTGCTCTCATCAAATGTCCATGAAATAGGGCATTTGGGAAAAAAAGAGGAGGGGGACAAAACAGCATGTGTCATGCCATGTCAAGGTGCAAGCCCATCAGTTCAGCAGCCCACAGAACTCTCCTTCCTGCAAACAGCCTGCCACTGAAACAACATTATTGCTGGCTTTGACCCAGGAAACTCTCAAGGCATTTTTTTCCCTGTAGCTATGAGGTGCTGACCTCACTGCTGGAATTGGAAGATAAGAAAAATGTTTTAATCCATATGTTAATTATTGAAATTAGAACTGCAAACAAATATTTTGGGAAACTTCAAGTCACTTCCAAACATGGCACTTTCCATTTTAAGCCCAAAGTGTAATTGTGTATTCCAAGGCTCAGATCTTCCCTAAGATTCATGCATTATGTATGCCGTACTTCCCTGGGACACGGAGGATGTCACGCTCCACATCCTGCTGAAATGGGGAAATAATTTCAGACAGAGTTTGATTTGAGAAAGTAGCAAAACTTAAAAACGAAAAGAAAAAAAAAACCTTGGAACTCACTTTCTCAGCTTTGGCAACTTTACTAATACAGAGGCCTTTTTTTGGGTAAAAAAATTACAAAATTAAGATGTTAAAATAGCATATTAACAACTATAGAAGTACACTCTTGTGTTAAAAAAAAGTATTTCTGAAAGAGATTACCATTGACCAAATTTCAGCACATTTTTTTCTATAAAGGGCTAGAAACTGAATATGTTAGGCTGTGTGGTGACATGATCTCTATTTAAATACCCAACTGGGGGATACCTGGGCGGCTCAGAGGGTTAAGCCTCTGCCTTCGGCTCAGGTCATGATCTCGGGGTCCTGAGATCGAGTTCCACATTGGGCTCTCTGCTCAGCGAGGAGTCTGCTTCCCCTTCTTGCTCTGCCTGCCTCTCTGCTTATTTGTGATCTTTCTGTCAAATAAATAAATCTTTGAAAAAAAATACCCAACTGGGTTCTCACTGTGCACGAACAGCTGTATGCAAATAAATGGGCAGAACCGTGTTCCAATTAATCTGTATTTACAAGGGCAGGAGGTCAAAAGGATTTCACCTGCAGGTGCACTTTGACAACCCCTGATGTTGAATATACTTTTACAGATTAATTTTTTTATGAGGCAAGTTAAATATTTGAAAGCATTACTGCCTACCGTTGTAAGTTGATAACTCCCCTTATAAATTCCTGGGCTGCTTTTATCGTCTGGACAAGTACAGATTTCCCCACATCAACATCAGTTAAGGAGGGAGACACTTACACGGCCAACATCAAAGTGCTCCTGGGAACAGATCAAGCATCCTGTCTGTATTAGGTTTAACATTTCCATCATCAGGTTTCATAAAATCTTAATAGATTTCAAAGCCAGGCTTACAAACATATTCTCTAACTTCTGCCTCAAAATCATATATTAATTTCAGCTATTGGTACCCAAGGCGTTTCTACTGCAATGGCTTTCCGCTGCTCCAGGGAAGGCCAGGATAAGGGAATTTGAACATCTCTCTGTAGCAACTCCACTTGGAGTTCCATTCGGCATTTCGATCTCCATCAAATCAAATGAAAAGGGGCAGAATGTAATAACATCCATATAGATTCACTGCCTAATTCTCATTTAGTTTTTCTTATTTCTTTTAGTCATTGGGCACATCTGCCTGTGCTTATTTTTATGACTGATCTATGGTAAAGGTCTGATTACGATACTTCCATACTTTTCAATGCTTACAATATATAGCCTGGGACAAAGGGCAGAGTTTAATCTCCACCAGTTCAAGGTCAAAGTAAAAAAAAAATGCTGGTCCATCCAGCCAAGCCAGGTTGTTCAAATCACAGATAGCCTCCTGCTTCAGCTTCAGTGCGTCTGAGAAATCTAAGGAAACAGACTGCTTTCAAAACAAACTCTATTTTTTGGTCATGCCACAATACAGGTGTTTCAATGGTATCAAGACAGCTGTCATCATAAACTAGAAAATTCTGAATAATTACAATTTTTCCATGTTCATAAGTAAGTGAAAATTTTCATTTAGGGGCATCAGTTGCTGCACATGAAAATGCATTTGTCTAATTGCCTTCACTCATAGCACTTAATATGTTGTACTCAGATGACATTTCTAATACTATCTTGAAAACAGGTAAATTCTCTTGTGTGCAGCATAGAAATTTTGATAAATGCAATTAATTAAAATGAGTATGGGGAGAATTTGACTAATATATATACTTGATTTGAAACAGCTTAATAATAAATCACTGATCTGTCAGCATTATTTTGCAAACTGTAACTGGGAAAGCCAAACGGCATATGGTGAAAGAATTCTTCCACTAGCCATATGTGGATATGGCTTCAGCAAAATAGGAGAATGTGATGAATGCTGTCGTCGTCTCTCCAAGAGCCTTTCCTTCTCTTATTTAATGAAATGTGTAAATCTGTAGGTAATATCTGTTCTGTATGACTCAATTAAGGTAATCCCATTTCTTTGCTAGGGAGTTGGTTGAGATAACCTATTCTATGTCAATCAGTACATAGTGTTCCCTTGATACTTTGCACACATACTCTGGGACAGTGAGACAGGAAGGAAAGACTTAGGAGCTATATGAAAAAAGAGGTTACTCACACATCAGGAAAATCATGCCATGCCTTGGAGACATCATTAAACAGTTAAATCAAATCAATCATAAAGCCAGACCGTCTGGTCATATGATCTAAATAACTTAATAAGTATATTGTATATTTTTAAATTATAAAGTACTTTAAATGTACAGCAAATTAAATACTGAGACAAATATACCCCAGTATCTCATTTATATTAGAAATATTAACACTTTTCTTCATTGATATCAATTTTTTAAAAGAAACTATTTAAAGTGTTGTAGAATGTCTTCCATATTTCTGTACTTAAGTACTTGGAAATAGAAATAGCACTACCACGGAAATATTATTGAAAATTAATTCTGTGTGCAAAAGGCAGGAGGATATCTTTACTTTTCAGCAAGTTCAGGTTAAAATTCTAAGACAATGTGGTAAGTACAACAGGTTTGCTACTGAACATGATCAAAGTGATATGAATCAGCAAGGAATGTGAAACAGTTTGAGATTCTTATATCACACTAGGATCACAGAAATAAAAAAAATGTACAACAAAAACAGAACAAAATATTTCCCTTTTAGTCAGGGAAATATTCTTGACTAAAGATATGCCAATACTTTGATAAGGAGGCCCCAGGTAATCTTGGTCATCACATCGTATGGCACATTTGAATGAGTTCTCTTCATGTCCTCATCGTGCTATGTGTATGGGATTCCAGCACGAAGGCTTATGCTAAAGAGATATAATTAAATTAGAAGGAGCCAAAAGACCTTGGAAGCCATCATCCTGGCGCCCAAATGAAGCTTCCCAGGTTGGCAGCTGGGCCTTCTTAGAATGGTCCTTTTTTTCTTTGCATGGTCCCATTATATCTGCCACTACAAATCTGCAAGCACTATGCCAACAGCCCTAATGATCTAAGACACATCTAACTTCAAGTCAAACTGGACTATTAGCTCAATTACAACTGGTCTTCATTGTTTCCAGAATTTCTGGAGCCTAATGAACGTAGACTAATGCTGTCCTACATCCCACTACAGTCACTTTCATTTGAAAAATACACTTTCCCTCATTTTGGTGTACAAATATGTGGAAATATATGCAAATAATCTTGCAAAAGGGTATACATATTTGAAAATACACATGTAAATATTCATAGAGTCCACTGTCCTCAAAATCCCAGAGGCCAGTAGCATAAAATCATGTTGGGAAACTATATTAGAGCTCATCTCTAAGCAAAACAACTTACTGATATTGAATTCAAAGTTATCATTTAAAATGTAAAGCTAAATGGTCATAGTTTGATTTCTTTTCATTCTGTATTTCATCTTTTTCCCCATTTATTTCAATGTTGTCAAACTAAATGTTCAAGTGTTGAGATTCTAAAATAAATGTCAGTGTTTGATTATATTTTGTAATATGTCTTCTCTTTTCCTTTTTTAAAATTTTTTTTTATTTGAGAGACAGAGAGAAAGTAATAAATAAAATTTATTTATTTGAGAGAGAGACAGAGAGAGAGCTCAAGGGCGCATAGCCAGGGGAGAGACAGAGGGAGAGGGAGAAGCAGGTGCCCCACTGACCTGGTGCTGGATCCCAGCACCCAGCACCTTGGGATCATGAGAGTCAAAGGCAGACACTTAACTATCTGAGCCACTTGGGTGCCCCTATCTTCCCTTTTCTAGGCCTTTGTAGATACTCATTACTTGTTGAGTGCATGGATGGTTGAATAAATCAATAAATGTCAAATGTTCATATTAAAGATTTGTCTTCACTCTTTGAGCAACCTTCTTGGTATGAGAAATAAAAATAGTACTCACATTTAATACACATAAAATAGTCATCAAATCATAGTTTTTAAATCTGTGTTTCTTAGGGTAAACCAGTATTTAACCAAATGGTATTTGGTTAAATGGTATTTAATTCAAGAGTTGGGCAAATTTACTAGGGGGGACAAAATAAGAAACTATGGAGGGTCTACTGAATACTGGAAGAGTTATTCACCAAAGGTTTAACTCAGAAAAGGACCAGGACTTGCAAAGACAGTCAATATATGTCAGTATGATTGATGCAGAAAGGTCATAATTTTAGAGACTGGACACATGTTGCCAGCGAGAAATAAATTAGGAGTTATTAGTATATCTAGGCAGACATAAGTCTGAAAGAAGAAAGTGCCCATCAGATCCAGACACCTAAAGAAAATGAACACAGTAAATTCAGTGTTACTCAAATGTTGATGTGCATAGGAATGACCTGGGGATCTTGTTCAAAATGGCAATTCTGATTCACTGTACCGGGGAGAGATTCTCCATCTCCAACTAGCTTCCAGATGATGTCTATGCTGCTGGCTCATGGACATACATTTATTAGCAAAAAAACAAAACAAAACAAAACAAAACACCCAGGATCCGTACAAAGAATAAAGAAGATCCATATAACAACTGTGCCTCACCAATACTGTGTCTATAAGTGGCTTATACACACACTCACACACACACACACGCACAGAAGCATTAATTCCATAGTTTAATCTTAGTCCTTTTGTTGCCATATTGAAAACCCGAGCTCAACAACCAAGACTGTTTAAAGAAAATATACATGATATTTGATCCTTATCATGAGGTCTCATTGGTTGGCCAGGTAAGCACCCTTTTTATGACAACTTCATTTATGATAAAAAGGAAATTCAGTGGATGGAGAGTCTTAGGAAAGCTACAAATTCTCCAAGAATCAGTTACACCATGTATAATTCAAGCCACTTACCTTGCTTCTCTGACTGCTTTCTCCTCTAATTCTAGCTGAGTAACTGGAAGAGTCTATTAATCCTTATGAACCCCAGTATCACTATTTTTAAATTATACATAAAATATAATTTGCAAAGATCAAAAAGGTGACTATATTTAAGGTACTAAGTACAGTCTTTGGTACATCATGAATGCTCATTAAATGACAGTGTTATGAAAACTAGTAAAACAATACAATACTATTATCCATTTTCTAAAGGACTTTTCAGGTTTACTGTTACTGCTATGGCTCTAAAAATAGTCTTTCGGCTCTGGGTGTATCTGCAGATAACTATAAATCTTTCCATTCCATTATGTATTCCCTTCTGTCACCTTGTTTAATTCTATTCGTTGTATCTTCATACTAAGAAGCTTAGTACTCAAGCCTAAAAATGTCCTTGTAAAATATCATTCTTTATTATGCCAATAACTCAGAAATGTAGGTCAAGTAAATATAAGTGGTGTGTGAAATGAAGCCTTCAGAGCTAATAGTGCTACTGACCAAATAGTCAAACATTGTTAGTGTGATTATAGCAGCCTAGAAGAGTCATCCTACCTTCAGAACAATGCGTTCTTCTCTTTTGCAACAAATACTCTGAGAGTTGGGGGACAGGAAGTTTGACTTTCAGAAGAGCCCATCTCTTCCCATATCTACTTTCATTTCGTGAGCTATTATATTTAAGATTAGCCTATGATAGAACACTACAGGTAAGGGGTGCCTGGGTGGCTCAGGCCATGATTCCAGAGTCCCAAGATCCAGCCCCACATCGGGCTCGCTGCTCCGCAGGAAGCCTGCTTCTCTCTCTCTTACTCTCCCTACTTGTGTTCCTTCTCTGACTGTGCTTCTCTCTGTCAAATAAATAAATAAAATCTTTGGGCGCCTGGGTGGCTCAGTGGGTTAAAGCTTCTGCTTTAGGCTCAGGTCATGATCTTGGGGTCCTGGGATCGAGGCCCCCATCGGGCTCTTGGGATTGAGGCCCCCATCGGGCTCTCTGCTCAGCAGGGAGCCTATTTCCTCTGCTCTCTCTGCCTGCCTCTCTGCCTACTTGTGATCTCTCTCTCTGTCAAATAAATAAATAACATCATAAATGAATAAATAAACAAACACAAACCTAACTAACTAACTAAATAATAAATAAATAAAATCTTTAAAAAAAGAACACTACAGGTAATTAGTGTTCGGTGCACATGGTGGGCTTCTAGAGCCTGTAAGAAACACCATGAATCTTCTTTATAAACTTATTAATAGGTGGAATCAATGCACAGTGAAACCTCAAAAAGTCATTCCATACTAGTTTAGAATTTGTGATTTATCAGACATAGGTCTGAATGTATTTTTTTGTTATTCGTGGAAGGAAAAATATTTAGCAGTATAACAAGGTCATTTACCTTTTTTTTAAAAAAAATTTTATTTATTTGACAGAGAGCGATCATAAGTAGGCAGAAAGGCAGGCAGAGAGAGATTAGGAAGCAGGCTCCCTGATGCGGGCCTAGATCCCAGGACCCTGAGATCATAACCTGAGCTGAAGGCAGAGGCTTTAACCCATGGAGCCACCCAGGCACCCGTCATTTACCTTTTTAAAGGAATGTATTATCATTAAGGTATTTTATTTTATGTTTTTAAAGATTTCATTTATTTGAGAGAGAGCACAATGGGAGAGGGAACAGAGACCCCAGTGTGGGACTCAATCCCAGGACCCTGAGCCAAAGACAGACACTTAATCAAAAAAGCCACTCAGATACCCTATCATTAAGGTATTTTAAATGGGTTTAAGGAGATACAGTGTCCTAAACACCAGCATTGCTTTCAGTTCATTAAAGCAGACTTGTCAGATCTTTTTTGATATTTTTAATGTACATTCTTAAACATATGAAATAAATGTTCAGAAACCATAAGAATGTCTTTATTGAGGACTTGCTAAGGTAGATAGATACCTAAGCATTGCTGGATAAACTGTTAAATTAGGTTGTATAACCTGAGTAATTAACTTTGTGGAAGAACTTGAGCTTTCACTTACATAGACTGAATTTCTTTCCCATTAAAATTGTCTTGCTTAATACCAACTTATTTGAAATTCAAGTACTGCATTATTGAACTGTTGTTACTTTATTCAAATGTGTACACTTTACTACTTCAATACAACTAAAAAGATTTTTAAGTGCAACTATAAATATTTCATTTGCACCTTAGAGCTATAATTTATCCGGTTAGGGTAACCAGTTGCTGTGACAGTGCAAAGGGCACTCTCAAGATTTACATCATTGGGTTTCAAGTGACTTAACACTAGCTTAGAAAATAATCCTAGATTATAACATCATTTAGAATCATAAGCATAATATACAGTTATACTTCAATCTGGATCTGTTTATAACATTTATATACATATATACATGTATTATACACAATTATTTTTTTAAAACATTATTTATTTCTTTGAGAGAGAGAGAGCACAAGAGGGGAGGAGCAGAAGGAGAAACAGATTCCCCATGAGCAGGGAGCACAATGTGGGGCTCAATCCCAGGACCCTGGGATCATGACTTGAGCAGAAGACAGATGCTTAACTGACTGAGGCACGCAAGCACCTCACACAATGATACTTTAAAAATAGTATCCAAATAATTTTATCTTGATTTTATAAATCTAATATTAAACAACAACAACAAAACACCTCTGCCTGGCTTTCATGAGTGCACTACAATGCACCTAGGGCAGCTGTCCTCAAACTTCAGTTTGCATCTGACTCAAATGGAGGAGGAGTTTGTTAAATGAGTCTCTGATTCTGTAAATCTGAGCAGAAATTAAGAACTTGCATTTCTAATAAGTACCCAGCTGATGCCGACACTGCTAGTCCTGGCAACTATGTTAGAGTCAGTGTTCTAAATTATCTCATTTTTATTAAGCATATACCAGAGCAAGATGTGCTATTGTTGACTTTTATTTTTCTCCTTAGGGCAACCATTTATACAATGTGTTACCATATTTTTGTCATCATATTCTTTAAATGAATCATTAGAATAGAGTATTTAAAAAATATATAAATACCTGAGTCTCACATCTCTCGATTTGAGGGGAAGGCAAGGATTCTACATCAGTGGTTCTCAAACTTTGTTGCCTGTTATAACCCACTGGAGAGCTTTTCAAAATCTTGGAACTGGGGTGCCTGTCCTTAAGCACCTGCCTTTGGCGCTGGTCATGATCCCAGGGTCCTGGGATCCAGCCCTATGTCTGGCTCCCTGCTTCACAGGAAGCCTGCTTCTCCCTCTCCTGCTCCTCCCTCTCCTGCTCCCCCTGTTTGTATTCCCTTTCTTGCTGTGTCTCTCTCTCTCTGTCAATAAAATCTTAAAAAAAAAAAATCCTGACACCCAGGCTATACCCCATACCAATTAAATCAGGAAGTCTGGGAGTGGGACTCAGACTTCATTAGATGTCCACGTGACTCCAGTGTGCTTCCAAAGTTGAGACCACTGTGCATGCTAGAGAACTCCTGTGTTAGGAGTTGGCCTGCCAAAGAGCACTCCATTGCTTCGTTCCTATGAGATTACAATCATCACGAAAATCAGTCTGTCTCTTCATTCTCTGTGAAGACTATATCTTGAACACATATTTGTATTAGGTATTAATAAATGTTTCAGTGGAAACACATATTTCAGTGTCTTTTTAAGAATAAGATGGGCAGTTTTATTAGCTTATTTAATGTCTTTCAATCTCTCAGTTGATGCTAAGAGGAAATATATTTAATAGGAGAAAAAAAAAAACCCAACAGACTTTTTAGTCAGAATTGAGACCTCAGACCAGAGCTACCCAATAGAATTTTGAATTGATAGGAACATTCTATAACTGTTTTGTATAATACAGTAGCCACTGGCTACATTGTGTGACTTTAGGAGACATAAAATGAAGCTTAGTGCACCTTAAGAAACAGAACTTTAAATTTTTTCTAACTTTAATTAATTCAAATTTAAATAGCACACATGGCTAGTGAATACCCTATTAGAGAGTACAGCATTAAACAATAAACTTAGCACAAAACTGGTCTGCAGCAAGTAGTAGTAATTTTAATTTTAATGTAAATTTCTAATAATACTCATATATACATGTGTGTGTGTGTATATGCATACACACACACACACACACACACATATATATATATACACACACACACATTATATGTTGGATTCTTAAAGATTTATTAAGTTCTAGACTCTGTGGAAGGAATGACATATATTATTACCTTTGATTCTTTTGACAAGTAGTTGGTTAAAGTTTTCTGTAGAGCCAGAGAATAAGTATTTTATTTTATTTTTTTAAAAAAGATTTTATTTATTTGATAGAGAGACACACAGCAAGAGAGGGAACACAAGCAGGGGGAGTGAGAGAGGGAGAAGCAGGCTTCCCACCGAGCAGGAAGCCTGATGTGGGACTCGATCCAGGGTCTCCGGGATCATGACCTGAGCCGAAGGCAGTCGCTTAACCAACTGAGCCACTCAGGCGCCCCGAGAGTAAGTATTTTAAGCTTTTAGGCCATCTGATCTCCAATGCACATTCTCAACTCTGCTGCTGTAGTGGAGGCATACACAGATAATTCATTTATAAATGGGGGTGGCTGGGAACCAGTAAGACTTTATTTATAAAATGGGAAACAGGAAAGATTTGGCCTATCGAGCATAATTTATAGCTCCTGTTCATGATAACCATATAAATTTATAGAAGAGGAAATAATAACAACGTGAATGCATAGCAAATGCCTTATTTCTACTATGAATTAATGCTTCAACATTCACCTCCCAACTTCTGAGTATTATTGTTTTGGAGCGAGAAGAAGTAACTTCCAGACATGAGTTTTCCATAATAAGGAACTCCTTCCTCTACTTTTTTTCCTGGTCATCTGTTCAAAGACAAATGTCTTTTCACTATTATTAGGTTCACTGTTATCATGGGTTTGTACGCTGAGACTTTATGGTAGAAGTGCTGGTTCCAACTACAGAAAGCGGAGCTATCACACAGCCGTTGAACACTTTGGTATGGTATGTATATTATTAAATACAGTGATAAGAAGCTGATCTGTTACATATGTTTATTATTTTGCTCAACAGTAATTAAACAACTATTATATTCGAGGGACAATGCTGGGTCCTACTGTGGAAGACAAGAGAATACAGCATGATTCTTTCCAGGGAGCTTAGAGTCCAAGTAAGGAAATGCAATGTATATAAATCACTGTAATACATATTGACTTAAAAGAGGTAGAGGCTAAATATTCAGCAGTTTAGAGAAGCTAGAGGTCACTTTTCACTAGAATTCAAATCAATTCAACTAATGTTCATCTATTAAATGTCTACTTTGCCTGAAATTTTGCTAGGCGACGGCAGAATACAAACAAAGTAACATGTTAGTTTTCCTATTTCTTGAATTTAAGATATTAGTAGAAAAGCATGCATACTTTCTTCAAACAACGGAAAGAAATTCCAAGGGTCTAGTCTCAGAAGTATTCTATAAGCCATATAACATAGGTAGTCAGGGAAGTCAAGAGTAAAGAAGACCACTGTAAAGTCTAACTAGGTTCTGAAGACTCACATCTTATGGAAGGACCAAAGCACAGGGCTGAAGTTTGTGTTTACATAAGCAACAATGCCAAACTGTATTACCATCTAGTATTCTACTTGGCAAAAAAAAAACCCCAAAACTATTTTAGAATAATGCATTATAACTATTACCCAGCAATCAATAGGGTCAAAGACTTCAAGTTTTAACATTTTATAATCTAAAACAAAACTGCTGTCATAATGTGTACAGTCAACAACTCCTGTGGTAGAATTGTATGCATAGGGTGAAGACTTTTGCGGTAACTATGAGGAGATGAGTGATGGGCAAGTCTTCAGAAAATAATTGTCAATGGGACAAAAGCCAGTGTGGTATCTATATGCTCTAAAGCTCATAGGCTCCAATACAGCAGAAACAAACCATTAGCAGAAATGAGACAGTAACAAAAATTAGATTCCTTTGGGGGTGCCTGGGTGGCCCAGTGGGTTAAAGCCTCTGCCTTGAGCTCTGGTCATGAATTTAGGGTCCTGGGATCGAGGCCCACATCAGGCTATCTGCTCAGCAGGGAGCCTGCTTCCTCCTCTCTCTCTGCCTGCCTCTCTGCCTACTTGTGAACTCTCTCTCTGTCAATAAAAAATATATATCTTTAAGAAAAAGAGTTTAATTTATAAAAAAAATTAGAATCCCTTGATACACATGATAATTTTTCATTTGAATTTTAAAAATGGTCTTCAGGATATTTTTGCTATTTCAGTATATTAACAATATACTTACTCCTTGCTTCTCCACCTTCCCTCGTTTTTCTCCTTCATAACATTTCTTTTAAATGCACCATATTGCTGTTTTGAGGGAATGATTGGCCACTGTTAGACACTTTTTTGTCACTTTAGTTCTAAATATACTACATTAATCCAAAATGCATATTTAAAATGCATTTTGACAAAAAGCACAATATTGCACACATATAAATCAAATGGAAAGTAAAAACTATTTTCCTAGCATCAAAAGAGGTCAGTAAAAGGTAGTATGTTTTTACCCGAATATAGTATTCTCAATTATAGTAATACTTTAACTGCATTCTTGTTCCATTATAAACATGTTACCCATCTGTTATATGGATGCCTGAGGCAAATTGTGCCTTTCTGAATAAGACCCTATTTTCAGAGGTGAAATTTTAGGCTCTCTCATATTTTATAAATTGCCTAAAACTTGAAACATTAAAATGCCACAACATCAGGTGGCAAGAATTATGGGAAAAAAGATTCATTTTATCTTTTTTCAGTTGGAGTTTATTTTTTTTTAATTTAAAGTGCCTGTTTTCCCTCCTGTCAAAGTTGTGCACTGCATAACAATGCTTTGAGGGACCCAGAAAAAACATTATACAAACTCATTAGCAACAGATAAAGTCAACGGAAAGAAATTACTTTATCGTTTCATTTAAAGACTATCATTCTAAGTGCTAATGGATTGGTATATTTTCACAGGGCAGAGGTGCAACGTCAAATAGTACGATATTCACATAAGACCCTTTTCAGAGGGAGGATGCACACATTCTTTAAGTAGCTTCCCTAACACACAGTCATTAAAACATGCTTACTATTATTATTGTTATTGTTACTATGTCCATAGAAACCATTACAAACATTGCAATAAAAAATTTCTTCAACACGTGACACCCCACCTCCCCTAAAGGCATATTTTCTAAAAAAGGGACATGTAGGGTGCCTGGGTGGCTCAGTGGGTTAAAGCCTCTGCCTTCGGCTCAGGTCATGATCTCAGGGTCCTGGGATTGAGCCACATCAGGTTCTGCTCAGCAGGGAGCCTGCTTCCTCCTCTCTCTCTGCCTGCCTTTCTGCCTACTTGTGATCTCTCTCTCTGTGTCAAATAAATAAATAAAATCTTAAAAAAAAAAGAAGGGATATGTATTATATTTAGAGAGCAACCCTCATACTAGCCAGGTTTGAAGGCCAGCAAAATCCACTAAGTGAATTAAATATACTGAATAAGCAACATTAATCTATATTGTGAGGGATCAGTAATGAATAATTCACAAGCTAAATATAGGCTTACAAAATATAAAATGTTTTAAATGATGCAGTTTAGATACACTCTTAGTAAAAAAAATTATATATTATTCTTAGCTTTTAATGCTATATAAGAAGAAAAATAAACATTTATGCAGTATACTAATTTGTTAATGCCACCTATTTTGAACACAGACTAGATTCTTCTACCATAAAACAGAAAACTAAGCCTGATAGCAATCAAAAATATTATTTATCATATATATCTCAGGGTCCTGGGGTAGAGCCAGCAGAGGGCTTCCTGCTCAGCAAGCAGTCTGCTTCTCCCTCTCCTTCTGTCCCTCCCTGCCTCTGCTTTTGCTCTCTCGCTCCCTTGGTCTTGCTCTATGTCAAATAAGTAAACAAAAGCTTTTAAAAAATAAAAAATAAAATAAATCAAAAAAATCTTTCCAGAGCAGTATTAAAACTACTTCAATAAAGTAGTTGTGAATCTCTTAAAAAGAAAGTTGTGACTTAGCATTAGGGCAAACGTTTCTTTACTTTAGATGAAAACTGGTAAGCTCAAAATTGGTAAAAGAAGGTGGCTAAAGATGTTAAAACAGAAGAGATGATGTGCTTTTATATGCTGTTGTGGAATTTAAAAAATCTGAATGTATAGAATATATATACCAACTTTCAAATTTGAAATCAATCCAAAAATATTCACTAAATAAGATATAGCTACAAATTGAAAGGACATTTCGGTGGTATAGATAGCTAAATATTTTGGAAGCTATTTGCCCCAGGAAGAAAACATTCTTCCGAACTCAAATCACATTTTTCAGCAAACGTGGCTGGACATTTTGACCCTTTTAATCAGGTACAAATTAAAATGTCTATGCATGATCTGAAATGTACAGAGATATACAGAGATTGAGTAATTCCTCCCTGACATGTCTTTTTTTAAAGATTTTATTTATTTATTTGACACAGCGAGAGCAAGCAAGGGAGAGACAGGAAGGAAGCACAAGCAGGGGGAAAGGCAGGCAGGGGAAAAGCAGGGTCCCCTCTGAGCAAGGAGTCTGATATTGGACTTGATCCCAGAACCCTGGGATCATGACCTGAGCCGAAGGCAGCCGCATAAGGACTGAGCCATCCAGGTGCCCCCGACATGTCTTTTTATTTAGATGTTAGCTTGAGGCAAAGGGTAAGCCCTAGCTCTGGTTTCATCACAGTAACAGTAAAACTGGGTTCAAGATATGGATATCTTTATATCTAGTATGCAAATAAATTTGCCATTAAATAAATGAATTCTTACTGTTAGCATGACTAAATAAATCTACAGCATGTTCATGTCTGTGATTCATGTAAAAAGTAGCACTATCGTAAATCTTATTTTTGACTTTATAACTTACAATTTAGGGTTCATATTTATACTCAGTAATGTCTTTTTCTGTGATATCTTATTTTGTAGGGCATCATCTGCCACATGAATCTCTTGTTCAAATATACTAATGTTGGTCCCAAACTTCAATTCAGTGTACATCAGGACCACTTGACAAACTATAAAAACAGACCCCTGGACCACACACCCCTAGAGATTCTGATTCAACACATTTGAAAAAGAACCCAGAGTCTACATTTCTGACTAGTTCACAGACACTGCTGCTTCTACCATTCCACTCTGAGCAAATGTCTATGTGGAAGTCGACTGTCTATTTCCTTAAAGATATAGAGTAGACTCAGTTGGAGGATTGTCAGGGGCTCTCTAAGTAAATTGCATTTACATAATAGTGCCTATATTTCATTTTAGGCTATTTCAAATAAATTTTCCAAATCTGATAAAATTCTTTTTATTGTCATAAGATGTGATAAAGCAATAGACAACATTAGTAAACTAAAAACACTTTTTCATTATGTGCTTAATGACTTTGTCAATATATAGTATTGAAAAATTTTTGAAAGAAATATGATTGCTTAACCATGACTGATGAATGGGTAAATATATTCAAAAGCTGTACATCAACAATTACAATTCCGCTACATATAGAAAAATAGAATTTAAAAGACTGACTTCTTGTGAGAACTCCAACACATAAAAAGCTTGGAAATCATCATTCCCAAGATCACAACAAGAAAAAAACTTGAGCAAACTGAAATTCAATGACCTTCTTAGATCCAGTTCAGAATTGAGGCTACAGGGCAAACCACTACTGCCAAATCTGGAGAGGCAGAGAATACCTGAGGCCAGCTTACCTGAAGGATAAGCTCTTGAAACTAGTAACTGATAAGAATATTTAAATAGAAATTTGATGAATTACTGGAGGTTGAATTAGGCCAATTAGAGAATTAGAATTTGGGGGGCTTTTAGAAGGGAATCCCTACACTCTTACGGGTCTTACCTCCAAGAATCCCATCAGGTTCCCAAGTGTGAAGACTGGAGAAAAATCTATCCCTGTGTCGGGCAGATGGAGATGAAAAGTAACAAATTTGAATTACTCCTGAGACATTCTCCATAAAAAAGTCGTCTCATTCAAATTACTCTATCTGAGCCTTATCTGGCTTGAAAAAGCCACAATAAAACAAGTCCATGTCAAAATATATAACAAAGTGATAGAACTCAACACTCTAAAAATGAATAATCCAATTAAAAAATGGACAGAAGACATGAAAAGACATTTCTCCAAAGAAGACATACAGATGAAAAATTAACAGACACATGAAAAGATATTTAACATCACTCATCATCAGGGAAATCAAAATCAAAACTACAGTGAGATGTCACCTCACACCTATCAGAACAGTATGAGTAATGTATAGAATTGTTGAATTCTTGTATTTGAATTATTGTATACCTGCAACTGATATAACACTGTATATTAACTATACTGGAGTTAATATAAAAAACTAATTTAAAGAAAAAATATATAAAACAACTCCAGGCCATTCCAGCTTTCTGGTTCCAGCTAATGGAAATAAAAACAAAAAGGCTAATGAATTCTTTTGAAGGTCACAGGCAAGGAATTTAGGCCAATTAAAGAAAAGATTTAATACAAAGATTAAATAATATTTATCCTTTCCCACATCATACCACTATATCAACAGGGTCTCAGGGATAGAAAGGCTACAACTAACTGATGCACATTCTATTCAAGAAGGACTTCTTAGGGAAACACAAAGATACACAAGGAAGAAAAAAAAGAAATCACAGGAACTGAAATCTGAAGCCTATAGCTATGATAAATTTTAATCACAGCCCAGCTTCCAGTCAAATGAATATAAAACTTCACACTGAATGCCTAATTACCTCAGTTCCTGCAACTGGAAGCATTATGTCTAGCTTTCAACAACAACAACAAAAAAATCACAAAGCAATTCTCAAGACAGGAGGAGAAACAGTCTACAGATTCAAAGTGTCAGAACCAGATTCATATATGAAACATATTTTGGAATTATCAGATAGGGAATTTAAATAATTATGCTTAATATATTAAAAGGTATAAATGAAACAGTAAACAGCATGCAAGAACAGATGCAGAACGTAAACAGAGAAGTAAAAATTCTAAGACAGAATAAAAATATGCTATAAATAAGGAATAATAAGAGAAGAGGAATACTTTTATAGATATTGTCTATAGACTGTACATAAATTTAAAGATGTCTCAGCAGAAACTTTCTAGGTACAAATACAAAAAGAAAAAAATGAAAAAAGAATATCTAAGAACTATAAAACAGTTCTAAAAGATAATATATAGATTTATATATAATATATAATTTGAATACTAGAACAATAGATAGAAGAAAACAAAATTAATATCTAAGCATTTCCCAAAATTAATGAAAGACACCAAAATATAGATCCAGGAAGCTCAGAAACCAGTAAGCAGGATACTTAGATAAAATGAAAATGTTCACACATAGTTACAACATGTTCAAACAGCAGACAATCAAAGACAAAAGAAGATATTAAAAAAGGCAGCTGAAAGAAAAACATCTTTCCTGTGGAGCAACAAATAATAATTGCACTGGACTTGTTATCATAAACTACAAAGAAAAAAAGAGGGTGAAGTAAAATTTCTAAAATGTTGGAAAAAATCACCAACACAGGATTCGGTAAGAGGAAAATTATCCTTCAAAAAGTATACAGAAACAAACAAAAACTAAGGGAAATTTTGCCAGAAGATATTCCATGCAAGAAATGTTACAACTGCTTCAAAAGGAAGAAATACATTCTGATACAGCTCAGAAACTCAGATCTTCTTAAAGAAGAGGGCTAGAGAAAATGTATTTTGTTTTTCTTATTCTTACTCTATCAGTTAATAGTTTGTTCAAAGTAATAATAGTAACAATCGGTTGGGTCATTTTGGCAAAAGGATAACAAATAAATGGCAGAAGTGTTTTAAGAGATAGGAGGAAGAATGTGGGAAAATTCTGTTATAAGGTATATATACTTCTGAGAAATGGTATAGTATTACTTGAAAGTGAATTTGAGGTAGTTGTTAAATGTATGTGTATGTTGCATCAAGAAATTCCAAAAAGTAAAATCAAAGAAGACAGGGCTCCTGGGTGGCTCAATGGTTAAAGTCTCTCCCTTCAGCTTGGGTCATGATCTCAGGGTCCTGGGATAGAGGCCTGCATCGGGCTC
Organism: Spilogale gracilis; assembly: GCA_004023965.1. Classification (NCBI taxonomy): domain Eukaryota; kingdom Metazoa; phylum Chordata; class Mammalia; order Carnivora; family Mephitidae; genus Spilogale; species Spilogale gracilis. The sequence goes on along the minus strand of PITA01005069.1, from coordinate 91,083 downwards.
TCTGCTCAGCAGGGAGCCTGCTTCCTCCCCTCTCTCTGCCTACTTGTGATCTCACTCTCTGTCAAATAAATAAATAAAATCTGAAAAATAAATAAATAAGTGATTTAGAGAAGACAGAAAAATGGTGGAAGACACAAAATTAAAAAAGAGCAAAGACAATGGATAAAAAATACAAAAATGGTAGATATTAATCCAAGTACATAAATTATATCAATAGTCGCTTTGAATGTAAATGGCCTAAGTACACAAAATAAAAGATAAAGGCTGTCAGTGGATTAAAAAAAAGACCCACCTATATAGTCTACAATGAAAGCACTTTAAATATAAAAACACACATAGGTTAAAAGTAATGAGAAAGAAGAAGATATATCATGTTAACACTAGTTAAATGAAAGCTGAAGAAGCTATATTAATTTCAGACAAAGCAGATGTCAGCACAAGGAAAATTATCAAGGATAAAAAAGGGCACTACATAATGATCAAGGGGTCAGTCCTTCAAGAAGAAACAGCAATTCTTAATGTTTAAGTAACTAAAAATAGAACATCAAAATACATAGGCAAAAACTGATAGAATTTCAAGGAGAAATAGAAAAATCCACTATTATAGTTGGAGATTTTAACACCCCTCTATCAGTAATTGACTGATCCAACAGGTAGCAAATCAGTAAACATAAAGAAGAACAGCACCATCAATCAATAGGACTTGACTGATATTTAGTTGATAATCCATCCCAAAACAGCAGAATATACATTATTCTGAAGCTTACATGGAATATTCACCAAGAGAGACCATCTTTGGGGCCATAAAACACAACTTACAAAACTTAAAGGGATAGAGATCATGCAATGTTTGCTTTCAGGCCATAATACAATTGAACTAGAAATCAGTGATAGAAAGAGAGCTGACAAATACCAAAATATTTGAAGATTAAATCAGATACTTCTAAATAACATATACTTCAAATAAGAAGTTTTAAGAGAAAAAAACAAAAATAAATAAAAATAAACTGCAATTTGTGAGATATAGCAAAAGTAGTGTTTTGAGGGAAATTTATAGCATTGAATGCATAAATATATGGATAAATATATGCATAAATATAAAGACCAAAAAACCCCCCTAAATTTAATAATCTAAGTTTCTACCTTGGAAAACCAGGAAGAAAGAGCAATACAATGCCCTATAACAGGCAGGAAAGAGGAAGTAAAAACAATTAGAAGTCAGTGAAATTTGAAGGCTGCATGGCTCAGTCAATCAAGTGGTTGCCTTTGGCTCAGGTGGTGATCCCAGGGTCCTGGGATCAAGCCCTACTTTGGGATCTCTGCTCAGTGGGGAGTCTGCCTGTCCCTCTCTACCTGTCTCTCCCCCAACTCATGCTCTCTCTCTCTCAAATAAATAAAATCTTAAAAAAAATAAATCAGTGAAATTGAAAACATGAAATAGAGAAAATCAAGAAAACCAAAATTGGTTCCTTGAAAACATCACAAAATTGATTAACCTCTAGCCAGACTACTAAGTAAAAAAGAAAGAAGACACAAATTATCATTATCAAATAAAAGAGGTTTGTAACTACTGTCCCCTAGACATTAAAATGATAAAAAAAAGAATATGATGAAACACTCTGTGGCCACAAATTTGATAATTTAGATTAAATGGACAAATATACTAAAAAACACAAATGACCAAAACTCCCACAAAGAGATATAGATCAGTTAAACAGGCCTATATCAATTAACAAAACTGAGTAAATACTAAACCTTCTAAAAAAGAAAGCACCACCCTTTTATCCACTGGTGAAATTTACCAAACATTTAAGGAAAATGGTACCAATTCTCTATAGTTCCTTCTGGAAAATAGAAACAGAGGGAACACAGCCTAACTCATTCTATGAGATCTGCATTACTCTAATACCAAACTAGACAAGGACATTATAAGAAAGGAAAACTACAGATTAATTTCTATTATAAACTTAGATGTAAAAATTCTCAAAGTATTAGCAAATTGGATCCAACAATGTGTAAAGAATTATATACCATGACCCAATAAGATCTATTCCAGGTATGCAAAGCTGGTTTAATATTCAAAATCAGTGAATGTAATCTGTTGCATTAATAGGCTATAGAAAAAAAAATTACATGATCAAGATGCAGAAAAGCATTTGAAAAATCCAACACCTATTCATAAAAACTTAGCAAATTGAAAATAGACAGGAATTTCTCTAGCTAGATAAAGAACACCTACAAAAACTGTACAGTTAGGATGAGACTAGTGGTGACAAAGGACTCTAAGCTTAATGGGAATCGTTCCCAGTAAGTTCAGGAATAAGGCAAATATGTCTCCTTTCCCTACTCCTATTCAATTAATGAATATTGGGAAGGCTGAAAGCAATAAGACAAGAACAGGAAGTAAAATGTATACATATCACAAGGGAAGAAACAAAACTGTCCTTATTTGCAGATGGCATGACTGTATACATGCAAAATCCCAAGGCATTGATGAAACCACACCAAACCAACAGAACAGCAACAACAAAACTAGAACTAATTAACAACTGTAGTAAGGTTACAAGACATAAGCTTATATACAAAAGTCATTTGGTTACCTATATATAATAATAACCAACTGGAATTTTAGATTAAAAACATAATACCGTTTACATTACCAGTAGTACCAACAAGGAAATACATAAACATAAAACTATGTATGGGATTTATAAGAGGATGAATATAATTTCTTATAAAAGAAATGAAAGAATATCTGCATAAAGGGAAATACGTTCTATATTCATGGATATGAAATTTTAGGACTGTTGTCAGTTCTTCCCATTTGATCTATAGACATACACAATTTCAAATAAAATCCTAACAACATATGTTGTAAATAACATCAAACTGATTTTAAAAATTATACAAAAGCAAAAAGACCCAGAATTACAAACAGGACACTGAAGAACAACATTGAAGGAATGGCACTACTGAATTCAAGATTTATTATAAAACTTACATCATCAAAGCAGCAAGGTATTGGTGAAAGAATAGACACATAGATAAATGATATACAATAACGAGTCCAGAAATAGACATACACAAATGTAGTTAACTAATCTTTGAAAAAGGAGCAAAGACAACTCAGTGAAGAGTGAGTAGTCTTTTCAACAAATGATACTGGGACAAATGGACATCTGACATGCAAAGAAAAAAAAAAAAAGGTATCCAGGCACTGACTGTAAATGGTATAATAAAACTTTTACAAAATTTATGTCAAAATGGACAATAGACCTAATGGTAAAACTCAAAACTATAAAACAAGAAGGTAACATAGACTGAAAATGTAGGTGATTCTGGATTTGGAGATGAAAATTTAGGCACTAAAAATATTATTTATGAAAAAAAATAATGTTTTATATTACAATTAAAAATGGCTACCATTTGAAAAACATGGTTGGGAGGAAAGACAGACCACAAACTGGGAGAAAATATTTGCCGAACACTTATTTGTTAAAGGATTTATATCCAAAATATACAAAGAACTTTTAAAATTAAACAATAAGATAGCAAACAACCCAATTAAACTGGGCAAAAGATTTGAACAGACATCTCAACAAATAAAATATACTAGTGTTAAATAGGAATATCAAAAGTACTGAAAATCATATGTTATTAGGTAATTGTAAATTAAAAACACAATGATATGCCACTATACCACTACACACCTATTAGCATGGCTAAAACCCCCAAATCTGATAATATCAAAAGCTGAGAAATATATGGAGTAACAAGCTCTCCCATTCATTGCTGGTAAGTTGTTACTTACAAAGTAAAATAGTCTTTACCATATGATTTAGCAATCCTATCCTTATGTATTTATCCAGTTGAGTTGAAAAGACCTACCCAGAAATCTTTATAGCAGATTTATTAGTAATTTAAAAAGTCTGTAAGTAACCAAGATGATCCTCAGTAGCTGAATATATAAACTGCAGTATATACATAAAATAGAATATTACTTAGCACAGGAAATAAACAAGCCATTAAGCCGTGAAAAGAGATAAAGGAAAGTTAAGTAAGTGGGGAGAGACAGTCTGAAAGACTACCTATTGCACAATTCTAACTTTGCATTCTCTTAAAAAGGCAAAACCACAGAGATAATAAAATAAAAAGTGGTTATGAGGGATTCATGGGAAGGTGAGGGTAGATGAATTTCAAATTCATTCGACAATGCCAGCATGACCCTGATAGTATACCAGACAAAAACTCCACTAAAAAAGAGAACTACAGACCAATATCCATGATGAACATGGATGCAAAAATTCTTTTTTTTAAAGATTTTATTTCTTTATTTGACAGTGAAAGAGGGAACACAAGCAGGGGGAATGAGAAAGGAAGAAGCACGCTTCCTGCTGAGCAAGAAGCCTGATGTGGGGCCTGATCCCAGGACTCTGAGATCATGACCTGAGATGAAGGCAGATGCTTAATGACTGAGCCACCCAGGCACCCCATGGATGCAAAAATTCTTAATAAAATACTAGTAAAATAAATCCAACAATACAATATAAAATGTTTACTATGATTAAGTGTGATTTATTATTGGATTGCAAGTGTGGCTTGATGTTTACAAATCAACCAACATGATACACCACCTTAATAAAAGAAAGGGTAAGAAATGTATCATTTCAGTAGATGAAGAAAAAGCATTTGACAAAGTAAACCACCCATTCATGAGAAAAACGCTCAAAAAAAGTAGGTTCAGACGAAACATACCTCAATATAATTAAGTCCATATTAAAAAAACTCATAGCTAATATCCTCAATGAGGAGAAACTGTGAGCTTTTCAGGAACAAGACAGGGACATCCACTCTCACCACTGTTGTGTAACACACTACTGAAAGTCCTTGTCATGGCAGTTAGAAAACAAAAAGAAATAAAAGGCACACAAACCATCAAGGAAGAGGTAAAACTGTCACTATCTGCAGATGACATGATACTCGACACAGAAGCCTAAAAAATTCCATCAAAAATATACTGAATTGATAAAAGGATTCACTAAAATTTCAGGATACAAAATCAATGTACAGAAATCAGTTCCAATTTGATACACTGACAAACAAGGAGAAGAAAGAAAAAATAAGGAATTAATCCCATTTACAACTGCACCAAAAATGATAAGATACCTAAGAATAAACCTAATGAAGGAAAAGAGCTCTCCTCCAAAAACTATAAAATACTGACGAAAGTAATTGAAGATGCCAGAAAGAAATGGAAAGACATCTTATGCTCATGAATTGGAACACAAACATTGTTAACATGTCTGTTCTACCCAAAGAAATCTATACATTTAATGTAATCCCTAACAAAATATGAACGGCATTTCCCATAGGACTAGAACAATCCTAAATTTTTTGTGGAACCCAGAAGACCTTGAATAGATAAAGTAACCTTGAAAAAGAAAAGCAAGTCTAGCGGCATCACAATTCCAAACTTCAACTTATATTTTGAAGCTGTAGTGATCAAAACAGTATGGTACTGGGACAAAAATAGACAGAGATCAAGAATAGAATAGAATGGAATGGAATGGAATGGAATGGAATGGAATGGAATGGAATGGAATGGAATGGAATGGAATGGAATAGAATAGAAAACCGAGAAATGAACCCACAACTATAGGTCAACTAATCTTCCAACAAAGCAAGAAAAAGTATCCAGTGGAAAAACGACAGTCTCTTAGCAAATGGTGTTGGGAAAACTGGACAGTAAAAGAGTAAGACTGAACCACTTTCTGATACCTTACAGAATAATATGAACTCAAAAGACTTAAAGACCTAGATGTGAGATCTGAAGCCATAAAAATCCTAGAGGAGAACACAGGCAGTAACCTTTTTGACACTGGCCATAGAAATTAAATGATGTATGTGATGAAGTTTAGTATCCAAAATACACAAAGAACTTTTAAAACTCAATACCCCCAAAATGAATAAGCCAACTAAAAAGGGGCAGAAGGGGCACCTGGGTGGCTCAGTTGGTTAAGCGACTGCCTCCGGCTCAGGTCATGATCCCGGAGACCCGGGATCGAGCCCTACATTGGGCTCCATGCTCAGTGGGAAGCCTGCTTCTCCCTCTCTCACTCCCCCTGCTTGTGTTCCCTCTCTGGCTGTGTTTCTCTCTGTCAAATAAATAAAACCTTTAAAATAAATAAATACATAAAAAGGGGCAGAAGATGGGTATAGACATTTCTCCAAAGAAGTCACACAGAGGGCCAACGGACACATGAAAATATGCTCAACATCACCCAACCACCCATCACCCACCCACTTTAAATACAAGTTAAAACTACAATGAGATATCTCTCACTTGTCAGAATGTCTAAAATCAACCACACAAGAAACAACACATACTCTCAAGGATGTGGGAACACTTGTGCACTGTTGGGAATGCAAGCTGATGCAGCCACTGTGGAAAACAGTATGGAGGGTCCTAAAAGTTAAAAATAGAACTACCCTATGATGAAGCAATTGCACTAGTAGTATTTACTCAAAGAATACAAAAATACTAATTTAAAGGGAAACATATACCCTGATGTTTAACAGAGCATTGTCTACAATAGACAAATTATGGAAATAGCCCAAGTGTCCATTGATCTATGAATGGATAAGGAAGATGTGGTGCATTTCTACAATGGAATATTACTCAGACATAAAAAAGAATGAAATCTTGCCATTTACAATGACATGAATGAAGCCAGAAAGTATTGTGCTAAGTAAAATAAGTCAGAGAAAGATAAATACCATATGATTTCACTCATTTGGAATTTAAGAAAGAAAATAAATGAGCAAAGGGAAAAAATAAAAGAGAGAGATAAACCAAAAAATAGAATCATAACCACAGAGAACAAACTAATGGTTATCATAGGAGAGATGAATGGGGCAGATGGATAAAATGGGTAATGGGAATAAGGAGTCCACTTGATGCTATGAGTATGAGGTTATGTATGGAAGAGTTGCATCAGTATATTGTACACCTGAAACTAATATTACCCTGTATGTGAACTAAGTGGAAGTTAAACAAAAATTAAAAAAAAATACATAAAGGACAAAAAAGTAAACGTGAAATTTTTAAGGTGTTGAAACTACTTTGTATGATACTGTAATGGTAGATATGTTATATGAATTTGTCAATACCCACAAAACTGTAAAACACAGATGAGCCTTAATGTAAATTATGGACTTTAGTTAATAATCAGGTCAATTTTGGTTCATTAATTATAATAAAGTATTATGCTGAAACAATATGTTAATAATAAAGGAAACTATGCTTATACACATGTAGAGGGAGGGATATATGAGAATTCTCCATACTATCTGTTCAATTGTTTTATAAATCTCAAACTTCTAGAAAGTAAACCTACTAATTTTTAAAGTTTCTATTAAGTATATCAACTTAAAATTTAAAATGCCTGCCAATATCCTAATGAAAATCTTTTAGCTTATTTTATTTAAATATAAATAAATAAATATATATATACACACATATATGCCATAAACATACCTATATACCAAGAATATATATACCATTTCCCCCCCATAAGTTGGATGTTAGTATTTGCCAGCACACTATTACTTAGAGTAGTCCTTATGTCTGCTTTTTTCTTTCTCATCCCTACAACTTTGCTGTATTCATTGCTCTATTCCTGTAGTTTGAAGCAGTACCTGGCTTATACTAGGAACTCAATAAATACTTTTTGAACTAATCAATGTGTGAAGAAATGAGTATCAAAATCAGCAATCTTCTATAATGTGTATATCTTCTATTGGATTTATGTACCTTAGTAAGAGATTAAGTTTGGTTAAAATAGGAATGTCTACCAAATTATTTGTTTTAAACTGAATTCATAAATAGACTTTGAAATTACCCCATCATTTTGATTAGTGGTAATTTTTATATATTTGTATAATATTAATACATAGATTAAAATAAGGATTTTTAAGCATCTTATTTAATGCCTACATTTGAGGATGTTTATTATTATTAGAGTAGATCATTTATAAATTATAAATACATCAATACACACATAACAAAACAATATAGAAATTTTCTGAGATGATGCATGTTTAGATATGTTTGAAGACAACTGCCTTTCATAGTATAGTATATTTGTGTGTCTGAAGTTGCATTTTCCCATGGGACATGCTACACTAGGTCATAAATTATTTGGGGGGTAAGAATTGTCTTTCATTATATGTATATTTCTAATAGAAACACAACTGGAACGTGCTACATACATATTTTAAATGAACAAAACTCGATTGAATTGAAAATACTGAAGGCACTCTAGATGAGCAAATAAAAATATACTGGTCTATGACAATAACAACATAGCTTTAGGGCAGGAGTTTAAAAGTTACAGTACTTAATCTAGAAGTGTTCAAATTATATAGTTTTATATACCACCCTTTCATACTTGAAATGATTGTCATGCTTCGGTGAAGGCTTAATATTCAGAGTCTGAAACAATGATGAAGTAGTTGCTCTTCACTGGGTGTCAAAACGGCCTCTGAGAAATAGAGTTGCTGAGCTTGCAAATCAAGTTATGAAGGGAAAGGATCATCACAAAATATAACTCCCTATCTTTAGCAAATTGCAAAGCCAATACCATAATGTCTTGATAACATATTTTCTCTAAAACTAGAATTGGATCCATATGATTTGGAGTATTGTGAGTATACAACTGATGATGTCAGTCTCAAAAACAGAGTGCCCACAAACAGTGTTAATGTTTATTTTCAGTTGAACAACTGCTCTGTGTGTATCCAAGATAGAATGATGCAATTATTACCACCGTTTTCAATCAGTAGGGTTGTATGAAAGAAGAGCAGTTACCCAAGTCAAATCAAATAGATTTATACAATCTATCTAATCCCTTCCTTTACTGTTTATCTACATTTGTATCAAATAGGCTTTGATAACTTTAAATATATTTTGGAATAAAAAAGAATACATTATAGATAGACATCTATCTGATATGAAGACAATGCTATACTTTACTCATTCTTCTCGAGTGGACATGGAAATTTCTCCAGAATAGACCACATACTAGGTCACAAATCAGGGCTCAACTGATACCAGAAGATTGAAATCATTCCCTGCATATTCTCTGACCACAATGCCGTGAAACTGGAACTCAACCACCATAAAAAGTTCAGAGGAAAATTGAACATTTGGAAGCTAAAGACAATCCTGCTCAAGAATCTGTGGATCAACCAGGAAATCAAAGAAGAACTGAAACACTTCATGGAAACCTATGAGAATGAAGATACATCAATCCAAAACCAATGGGATACAGCAAAGGCAGTCCTAAGGGGGAAATTCATAGCCATCCAAGCCTCACTCAAAAAAATTTAAAAATCCTGAATACACCAACTCTCATTACACCTTAAAGAACTGGAAAATCAACAAAAAAATTAAACCAACCCCTCACACAATACGGGAAATAATTAGGATTAGAGCACAGATGAATGAATCAGAAACTAGAGATACAGTAGAACACATCAACAGAACTAGAAGCTGGTTCTTTGAAAGAATCAATAAGATCGATAAACCATTGGCCAAACTAATCCAAAAGAAAAGGGAGAAGACCCAAATTAATAAAATTATGAATGAAAGGGGAGAGATCACAGCTAACACCAAGGAAATAGAAATTGTTTATACAGAAATTACTATCAACAATTATATGCCAATAAGTTTAACAACCTAGAAGAGATGGATACATTCCTCAAAACCAATAAACTTCCAAGACTGAAACAGGAAGACATTGACAATCTGAATAGACCTATATCTAGTAATGAGATTGAAGCAGTGATCAAAAACCTCCCCCAAAACAAGAGTCCAGGACCAGATAGATTCCCTGGGGAATTCTACCAAACATTCAAAGAAGAAATAACACCTATTCACCTGAAGCTGTTTCGAAAAATAGAAACAGAAGGAAAACTTCCAGACTCTTTCTATGAAGCCAGCATTACTCTAATCCCCAAAACAGACAAACACCCCATCAAAAAGGAGAACTTCAGACCAATATCTCTGATGAATATGGATGCCAAGATTCTCAACAAGATTCTTGCTAACAGGATCCAACAATACATTAAAAAGATTATCCACCACGACCAGGTGGGATTTATCCCAGGGATGCAAGGGTGGTTCAACACTTGCAAATCAATCAACATGATAGAACAAATCAATAAGAAAAGAGAGAAGAACCACATGGTACTCTCAATTGATGCAGAAAAGGCATTTGACAAACGACAACATCCATTCCTGATAAAAACTCTTCAAAGTATAGGGATAGAAGGAATATTTCTCAACCTCATAAAATCTATGTATGAAAAACCCACAGCGAATATCATTCTCAATGGGGAAAAACTGACAGTGTCTTCCCTCTGAGATCAGGAACAAACAAGGATGCCCACTCTCACCACTACTTTTCAACATAGTGTTAGATGTCCTAGCAATATCAAGCAGACAACAGAAAGAAATAAAAGGTATGCAGCTTGGCAAAGAAGAAGTCAAACTCTTTCACTTTGCAGATGACATGATACTCTATATGGAAAACCAAGAAGACTCTACCCCCAAACTACTAAAACTCATACAACAATTTGGTAATGTGGCAAGATACAATTTCAATGCACAGAAATCAGTTGCATTCGTATACACTAAAAATGAATATATAGAAAGGGAAATCAGAGAATTGATTCCATTTACTATAGCACCAAAAACCATAAGATACTTAGGAATAAACCTAACCAAAGAAGTCAAGGATCTGTACTCGAGGAACTACAGAACACTCATGAAAGAAATTGAAGAAGACACAAAAAGATGGAAGGGCATTCCATGCTCATGGATCGGAAGAATAAACATTGTCAAAATGTCTATACTGCCCAGAGCAATCTATACTTTCAATGCCATTCCGATCAAAATTTCACCAACATTCTTCAAAGCATTGGAACAAACAATCCTAAAATTTATATGGAACCAAAAAAGACCTTGAATCAGTAAGGAATTGCTGAAGAAGAAAAGCAAAGCTGGGGGCATCTTGTTACCTGACTTCAGGCTTTATTACAAAGCTGTGATTACCAAGACAGCATGGTACTGGCACAAAAACAGAGAAATAGACCAATGGAATAGAGTAGAGAGTCCAGATATAGACCCACAAATCTATGGGCAAATCATCTTTGACAAAGCAGGAAAAAATATCCAGTGGAAAAAAGACAGTCTCTTCAATTAATGGTGCTGGGAAAATTGGACAGCTACAGATAGAAGAATGAAACTAGACCATTCTCTTACACCACACACAAAGGCAAACTCGAAAGGATGAAAGACCTCAACATGAGGCAGGAATCCATCAAAATCCTGGAGGAGAACATTGGCAGTAACCTCTTTGACATTGGCCACAGCAACTTCTTTCAAGACATGTCTCCAAAGGCAAAGGAGACAAAAGCGAAAATGAACTTCTGGGACTTCACCAAAATAAAAAGTTTCTATACAGTGAAGGAAACAGTCAACAAAACAAAGAGGCAACCCACAGAATGGGAGAAGATATTTGCAAATGACACTACAGGCAAAGGGCTGGTATCCAAGATCTATAAAGAACTTCTCAAACTCAACATCCAAAGAGAAGATAAACACATCAAAAAATGGGCAAGAGACATGAAGAGGCACTTCTCCATTGAAGATATACAAATGGCTAACAGACACATGAAAAAATGTTCAGCGTCACTAGCTATCAGGGAAATTCAAATCAAAACCACACTGAGATACCACCTTACACCAGTCAGAATGGCCAAAATTAACAAGACAGGAAACAATAAGTGTTGGAGAGGCTGCAGAGAAAGGGGAACTCTCTTACACTGTTGGTGGGAATGCAAGCTGGTGCAGCCGCTTTGGAAAACAGTGTGGAGATTCCTTAAAAAATTAAAAATAGAGCTACCCTATGACCCTGCAATTGCACTACTGGGCATTTACCCCAAAGATACAGATGTAGTGAAAGAAGGGCCATATGTACCCCAATGTTCATTGCAGCAATGGCCACAATCGCCAAACTGTGGAAAGAGCAAAGGTGCCCATCAACAGACAAATGGATAAAGAAGATGTGGTACATATATACAATGGAATACTATGCCTCCATCAGAAAGGATGAATATCCAACTTTTGTAGCAACATGGACTGGATTAGAAGAGATTATGCTGAATGAAATAGGCCAAGTAGAGAAAGTCAAGTATCACATGGTTTCACTTACTTGCGGTGCATAAGGGGTAATACAGAAGACAGTAGGAGAAGGAAAGTAAATGAGAAGTAGGGTAATTCGGGGAGAGAAACAAAACAAGAGAGACTTTGGACACAGAAACAAACTGAGGGACTTGGAGGGAAGGCAGGGGGGAGATGGGAGAGCCTGGTGGTGGGTACTGAGTGCACCTATTGCATGGAGCACTGGGTGTGGGGAATGAGCAATGAATATTGGAACACTGAAAAAAAAATTAAGTAAAAATAAAAAAAAAAAACTAAAAGCAACCACCTACAACATTTCTATATTACCGATTCTCAAAGAATTTTAAGAAATTCTACACAATACTAAAGCACAACGGAAGAGAATTTTCACCCTCTTTGGATAAATTTCTGTTGTTTACGGGCCATCAACTTTGTTCATGTTTCCACAAGCCTATTCTGGGGAAGTGATCTGACAGACAGCCTGCTCCCAAAGCAGCCAGGCCCTTTCTCCACTCTCGTCTCTCTGCAGCATCTGCATTGGGCTTGAGCCCGGATCTATATTTACAAGACATATGTAGACACTTTTCCTTTTCTTGGCAAATGCATAAATTGAATCCTAATGTCTACATGTAGGTACTATATAAATACAAATTCGTGCACAATAATTAAATAAATAAATAAATAAATAAACATATGGATGTATGTGTATGTGTATATGTGTTGTGTGTATATGTTACATATGTAATAGCACTCAATATCACAGTGAGCCCATGAGGTATGTTTTTAAAGTTAGTTTATAGTTTTTTTTAAATGTAGTAATTTCCTGAAGTTGAAATGAATTCTCCAAAGGCACACAGCCAGCAATGGCACAGCGATGATGTAGTCTGAACGCAATACCTATTTTCACATAGAATACACTAGATGGCTCCTTATATTTCTACTTCTTACTATATCTTCATGGTTGCATAATCTTTCATTCTTTCCTCATCCTCCCAATAGATGACTTAATAATTCTTCATTATATTTCTCACATCCATTTCTTTTGATTCACACTTTAGTGGGGCTAGTTTGGATTTTCTTCACCTCACATGTTGCATAGTAAGCTGTATTGCTGGTTCCACGTATACTCCTCAGGTTACAAATGTAGCCCCTATAAACACCACTGTAAGCCATCGCTTACCTGCTCAACCCCTATATTCTTCAAGATCTCACTCTCACCTATACCGTTCTCAAGATATCTGATCTGCATCATGGTAAGACAGCTTTGACGCTGCTATGTGATTTTCATGTCACCTTTGCTCCCAATTCCTTATATATGCAGTGTATTTTCATTTCCTCCCCAAGGAAAATCCAGTCCAGCATTTGATACCCAACTTTGATACCCATGCTAAGAAGCAGCAGTGGTTACTGTCATCACCATCATCCTCATCATCACCATCATCACTGTCATCACCATCATCCCCATCATCGCCCTTGTTCTATTTTGGCAGCCACTAAGAGCTTTGTTACTCAAAATCAAAAGCTTGGGAGACCCTACCAGTTAGCTGACTGGTTCTTACCATTCCACAGTAAGATAAGCCCTGAAAGAGAAAGAAAGCATTCAGAAACCTTGATACCGATGTAACAGCGCTGTAACATGTGAAGATTGAAATGTGAAGATTGAAATGTGAAGATTGAAAAGTATCAATTCTCAACTGATTTGAAATTAAAAACCAAGAAAAGCAGCTGGCCCTTTAATCACAATTGGTTTGAGAAATATTGCTTTATAGTCTTTTGTAACAATTTCTTTTATTTTAAATGTATGTGATTTGCCAAAACACATGTCTTGTTAGTGGTAAAACTTTTTATTCCACATCTGGAGATGCTCCTCTCCATCCTTCTACTTACATGCTAAGGAGAACCACACAGTCATTGTTCCCCTTCTGCCTGGCCAAAATGGAATAGACAAAATAATTTGTTTGGGATCACTGAAGAGCCATTGGCTGCCCAAATAGTTTGTTTCTTTAGTTTTTTAAGGTAGGCTCCACAACAAGCATGGAGCCCAATGCGGGGCTTGAACTCATGAACCCGAAATCAAGACCTGAGCTAAAATTGAGTCATATGTTTAAGCATACATTTCCTATCCCTGTTTTTTTGCCTTTTTTTTTTAACAAGATGAGTACAGTATCTATTCTTGATATCTCAGCATAAGTGGGGTGCCTGAGTGACCCCACGTTTTATCTATCAGTACGAATTAACCAAATATTTGTCTTCAATAAAATTACAGAGTAAAATATATATTTATTAATTACTCATAAGGTTGACTTACTTCCTCATTAGTTCATTTAGCTTTCAATCAGCTAACATCTTCTACATTTAGTGAACACCTACTATATGCCAGGCATTATGCTCAGGATTAGATATATGAAGATATTAGGATACATGAAGAACAAAACAGATTTTCTACAATTAATCAAAAGTAAAAAAATAATATGGGGGTTTGGATCAGCTTTCTTATATTTTATGTAATTTGTTGCATTATTCGGAATCACTAGGATCTCAATTTCCTGTTTTATAATACAAAAGCTTTGAAAGAATTCCATGTGATGTAGAAATCAAATTCTGCACAGCTTCACCCTGCCGCAAGCTACTAAGCATTAGCTTCTGTCTAAATGTTCTTTCTTTCTCTAATTGCTTTCTTTAGGATCACTAATCTTCCAAAGAATCATTGTTTACATTATGCCTTTGCCCATTAACCAGAGAAGCATTTCTTTCCACCCTATCCCCATCACAAGGAAGGATGAAGAGCAACTGTTAACACAATAATTAAAGCTCAGTTAATTTCTATGATTCATTTGCATTTGCAGTAAAACACCGTGACTATGGATTCCTGG
This sequence comes from Spilogale gracilis, assembly GCA_004023965.1. Lineage (NCBI taxonomy): Eukaryota > Metazoa > Chordata > Mammalia > Carnivora > Mephitidae > Spilogale > Spilogale gracilis. The sequence goes on along the minus strand of PITA01005069.1, from coordinate 75,963 downwards.
AGAGTTTTAAGTGCCATGGGATCAAGTGTGTTCTCTTGCCCTAAGTGACTTGTACAGCAAGAAGGCAAGGTTTATCATGTGGAACACGAAAACACTCAGATTCGATAAACAAGGTCATTTTGGATGCTCTGTTTGCATAGGAATAAGCATTATAATAACTACCCTGTTTTTACTCTCTATAAAGCTGAGAATCAACCTAGCAAACACTGTACCCAAATATCTACTGCAGCCTGAAGTGGAGTCTCAAAAGCACAGTGGCCCAGAATTTTGATCCACTAAGGAAATCAATTCAAGAGCAGATGCCCTCAATATATGACCCATTCTCAGAATCTGTGATTCTAGGTAGCCTGCAATTTCCCAGAAACGTGTTAGTTTAGGGGGATGACAGTGGTGTCATGCAGACTTTGGTAGTTATTTAAAGTTATTTAAAATAACCTGATATTTCCCTAAAACTATAAGGCACAATGGACTACTAGTGATAATTGATTCTGGAGAGCCTCTGAAATGGTTCAAGGAAAACACAGCTGTGCTGTGTAACAGTTCTTGTTTGCTCTGGATTATAAACTATTTTTAGTACTTAGTTAATAAAGCTGATTTTCTTAAGGGGGCTGTAGTGGAATACATGAGCTGCCTTGTCAGATGCTGCTGGAACTGGGATTTGCAATGGATGAACCTACGAAAATTAACTCCATCAATACTGCCTGGTGTTTAAGACAGAGGCATGTGGAGATATTTGGTTGTGGTGATACCTAACGAAGGTCATTAGAGTCTATTTCATGGTTTCCCAAGATAAATCTACTTTTGAAGTCACAGAGGATTCAATAAAGTCTACCTCCCTTTATTATATGCATTGATATTTTATTAATTATAATGGCAGTAAATGAAGATCTCTGAATAAAATAAGCAATATATATAAAGTGTTCTATATGTATTTTTTTCCATTTTGACACCTTTAAAGCTGATTATGTATTATAATAGTGAATCTTAGAATCAATGACATCTTAGGTTCAGTACTATATGGCAGCTAAAGTAATCTAAGCAACTTTCTAAAGGACATACTGCTTTTACTCCCATCTTCCAGAAGAGAAATCTGAAACACTGAGAGATCTTAAGTAACTTATTCAAGGTGACATATCTAGCAAATAATGGCATAGTGATTTAAATGTAAGCAACCTAGTTCCATATTCAAATCCTTAATTACTGTGAAATGTTGTCTCAAGGATCAATTTGGATAGGACTCAAGGGCCATTTGAACTAGACCTTCTCAAAAGGAGCCACCATTATCAGTTCTATTTCTGTCCCATCATTATGAAGAAGACATTAATATAGGGAAAATAGAAAATATATAGTAGTCTGTGTATGCTTACAGAAGAGTATATCATACTATGCAAATATTTATATTTTGTTTTCATTATTCAATAATTTTTGCATGAAGTCCTTTTTAACTTCCTCTTTAACTGCTACCTAATATTCTATTACATGAATGGACATGCGAGTGATTTTCATGTTTATATTATTATAAACGGCCCTAAAACAAAAGATGTTTAAACGTTCTCATTTTCTAAATAGATATTAGAAATTGGAATTTTGGGGTCACGCATATATTTACATTTACTTTTTTAAGAGATTTAAATAGTTTAGCTATAATATACCAAGTCTGTTATATATAGCACTTTATTCCTAAGATCAGCAAGTTATTTATAAGTATATATTAGAACAGTTATTTCTCAAACTAATTTGAAGTGCGTACTGCATCATGCAGAGAATCCTTTATACCATTTTGACTTAGGCTTGTATAACTCTAAAGATACTTTTTGTAAAGAACTTTGTACATTTGAAGAGCACAGCAATAGGACAAGCCTTGTTGCCAAATATAGTTCTGTGACATACTTCCAGAAAAAAAAGTTGCCCTCGTTATTTTTCATCATTTAAATGCCTCTCAAATTTGTAAAACACATCAAGACTGACATTTTGCCTGTCACAAATGGTGCTGATGTGGCATCAAATGATACGATAAAAATTCACCTCTTATTGGATCAAAAAAATCATGAAGAGAAGAAAAAAAGTCCTGTGTTTGTCATATTCCTTCATCAGCACAATGGGTTTAGTCTTCCTGACTCCAAAGTGTTTGTTTTCATACAGTGTTTCTTCCAAACTGCAGCAATATTTGAATGACAAAGTCTGCTAACGAGAGTATATGTGGGATTTGTTTATTACCATCTTCGGGATGACAACGCCCATTCTCAGCTACCTTTACAATTGTTTCTTGTCTGTGTTCTCAATATAGTTGTTTTCTATTTAAAATAATTATGTCATCATAACATCTGATACGAATAGCAGGACTGCAATCTTAAAATGGTGTAGGATTTGTGTACTGGCTGATTTGCTGCACACCAACCTTTCTTCAAAGGCAAGAAGCTATTCAAGATGAATTTATTAAGTATCAAGTCCTTCACACAGTCTAAACACAACACTTTCTCCCAGCTGCTATAACACATAGCAGTACTTCAATTAAAAAACAAATATTCACATGGTTTAGGAATAATGAAACATAATAAAAATAGCTGTTTGAGTCACTGTGTGCTATGTTTAAAAAATCACCAAAGAGTCCTGTATCAGAGAATGCATAAATATATAAGACTTTACTTCATTTCATGATGTTATTCCTTTAGTTTTACAATGGAAAGTTGACATGCTTCCTTCCATCATAACGTTTTCACCTTATAAGGAAGAAAACGCAAACTGAACAAACTCTTCTTCTATATTCCCTTGAGCTGTTGAAAGTCAGTCCACCAAATGAGTTCTTAAAGATGGCTCTGCAGGGCAGTAATAAAGCTAATAAATTAAATAATCTTTTAAAATGTAAAACTACTATGTGTATGCAAATAGCCTGTAAATCAAGCCATTGAAAGCGATTCAAATGGCATTATGTCCTCTTCTCCAGCCTTGTCTGAAGACTCCGGAAGCACAGAAATGACCACACCAGGGTGATTTTGCTACTCAAAATATGGTCTGGTTCTGCAGGATCAGCCTCACCTGGGAGACTGTTAGACTTACACTCTCGACACCATCCCATTCCAGAACTTGTAAATCAAACTGTGCAGTATAACAAGATCCCCTCATTCTCAAACATTGACTTTTGAGGACTGCCCTATATAACAGTCAGTAATAATTCTGATTTTAATTTTAATTGGAACAACTGCAATCAGCAGTTTCAACACAGTGTTTCGCTTTGCTAATTTTGCAGACTTTTCTTTTTTTTAATTAAGAGAACAGCTAGTTGGAAACTTCCTCAGATTCTCCACTTCACCTTCAAAAAAGTGTTGAAGAGTCTTTAGATAAAAGTAAAAGTGATTAGGAACATTTAGCTTATAGTGTTTACATTTATAGTATTTACTCTGGAGGATGGAGTACAACTTAATACTTTTCACTATTTAATAAAACCCTCATTAAAATACTATTCTGAAAATAAATATTATTTATGGTTATTTGGAGGTAAAAGATTTATGCTCTGTCTCCCACCACATTTAAGACATGTCATAAGAAAACACCATAAGTCATCCACGAGTTAGTTTGTATGGAGAGAAGATTATTATCTCACCATTTTGTCTATATTTATGACAATGCCTGTTTGTCTTCTCATTAAGAACCCCATTTCTATTTTATAATCATTTTCTCTACAAGAATTAGTTCATGGGGGAAAAGTCAAACTGATTTTAAAGTTAGAAGCATGTATCATTTAAAATAATTTATCTTTAACAAACTCCTTTTTCCTCCTACAAAAAGAAAAATAAATAAAAATGTTTTTCCAACCAGACAAGTGTCTAGCTAAATTGACTGCTACTTATTTATTCTGGTCTTTGTTTTCCCATCTGTAAAATGAGGAGGGTTTACCTGATCATGAAGTTTTATGATATACATTCATATATAAAAATGTATGATTATGTCAATCTAGCATTTATTATCAACCATGCTATTTTATGAATAAACACGTACAGTTTGGCAGACTTCCCCAAGATTCCTAAAGATTGTAATGGCACATGTTTAAATAAATTAACTAGATGATGAGAAATGGGTTTTGGTGATGCACAATTCTTTCTATATAGCAAAATAAAGCATCCTAATTAAAGAAATGATCGTTCCATTTTTATTATATTTCATCAAATTGTTGTACATATAAGGATAGAATTTATAAGTGTGGGAAACATAATTGCTTATTAAAGAAATACATTTCTATCACTGTCTTTGAGGTTCTTTCAGTGGCTAATGTAAGCAGAACCACAGGTAAGAACTATTGGTCTCAAACTGAGACAGGCTACACCATCTCATCTATTTCTATATCCTCAGCAGGAAATCATAGCTACTAAGTCAAATTTCTGTTTTTTTCAAAGAGAATCAATTTGTACACTATTTTATGGCATCCTTACTGCATGTTAATAAAGAAATGCTAAGACTTTAAGTGTCGATGAGTGACACAAGACACAGAATCATAATGCAGGTGGTCTGCAGAGGGGAAAGGAAGACTGAAGGTTTGTTACCTGCTTGTTCCCATTTGGCAAGAAGAAAACAGGATTGCTAAATTGAACACTTGGTAAAACCATGTCTATGAATTCTATTTTTTTATAAATTTAAATTCAATTAGCCAACACAATACATCAATAGTTTAAGATGCAGTGTTCAACAATTCTATGACTTCTGTTCAATACTATTTTGGCGAAATAGAATGTGTCCATGCAAAAATGACCCTGTTACTTGTTTTATACACAGGCAGTCTACAAGTTATGAACACAGTGTTCTAAAAAGGTCCTGGCAAGTTGGTTGTTTGGACCTGAGATTTATTTTCCCATAGAAGTAGCATTTGAAATAATAATAATTTTCCCTAGTCAAATCAGAAAATTCTTTTAATTCCAAAAAGTTGCTAAACTGAAATTATCAGGCATTTGGTACAGAGTGTGTCTTGAAAATCAGTAGATAACTCTGAAAGTAGCTTTGCCTAGTAAAACATTCCTTCGTTGTTGTTGCTACTTGAGTGTTTTGCCTGATGTCTCTACCTTTGATCTGTGTTTCTACCCAATAGTTATCCCATGGAATAGTTTCATGGCCTTGACTCAGATTTTAAGCTGGTTCTTGACCCTGGCGTGGTGTGTTGAGAGCTAATTTTTAAATATTCAGGAATTTTACAAGTCAGTTGTTCAACAGAGCCAATATTGCTATTAGATTATATATACTTACAATTAAATTATATTAAAGACAAAAGTAATAAATAGAACTCATCAGTTCTAACTGCTTTATGCATTTTATTATAATCTATTCTCTTGAGGTTATTTATGAGTATTGTATCTGTCTGGTGGAAATACTAGACAACGTTGTGATACAGCATATCTCTGTCCAACTATAGATTCAGGGACATCATGCTGGTAGCTTGAAATCAACCGAGATGGAGTACATGCACCAAGGACATAAGCAAACACAACAAATCAAGGCTCGAATACTTTGATTTTTGATTTCTACACTAGGGAAATCACAAGTATGACCTTTGAACCTGCTACCTACTTTTGTTAATACAGTTTAATGAAATATAGCCATGTTCATTTATATATCTTCTGGCTGCTTGAATACTTGAGATTGAGAGACTACATGGCCCACGAAGCCTAAAACAGTTATTGTCTGACCATTTAATTAAAAAATCCTGCTCTGGATTTAAGAAAGATGGAAAAAATGTTAATTTAAATTAACTTAAAAGTATGTCAGGTTTTTCCCTGTTAAATTGAGAATAGCACAGAAATTGAGGACATTTTTTCCAGTATTGTAAAACTGTTATTCAATTCAGGAACGAAGTCAAATAAAGCTCCAAAATACATCTCTATTCTTCCACTTTTGTTTTTCTTGTTAATATAAACTAACAACTAACATTTCATTTCAAACTATTTATAACCATAATGATGTGAGTGATTTCTATGTTAAACTGAATAATAATTAATCATTTATTTGTAGTCTGATTTTGTGACATAAGTATTAGTAATAGAATTTTATAAAACTGATGTGGATTTCACACATTCATATATCAGATTTTATGAAACTATGTTTATTGAGAAAAGAATGAGTAAATTGGGAAATAACTCCATTTGTCAAACCTTAGTTAAATTACAAACTACATGCTAGCTACCAATAAGTCTAGCTACCAGACTTTCTCAGTCTGTCAAAAACCAAGAAAGCACATGATAATCAATTTACTATAAAAACTTGCAATAGTTATATTGTTTTTTAAACTGTGTACTACACAAATTTTATATCAGTAACATTTATAATAAACTTATGTATATTGTATTAGTCAGAATTCTCTGAGGAAAAAACAAAAGATAGATGATTGCTATATAGATCATAGATATAGATATGAGGATAAAAACAGAGAGAAAGACAGAAAGAAAATGAGAGAGAGAGAGAGATTTAAGGAATTGGTTCACATGATTATGGAGGCTTAGTAAATCCAAAATCTACAGCATAGGCCAGCAATGTGAAGACCCAGGGAGGAGTCCAAAGGAAATCAGCTGGCCAAATTCTTCCTTGCTGAGGGGAAATAAGTCTTTGATTTATTAAGGTTTCCAAAGAATTGGATGAGGCCCACCTCTCTCCACTATGAAGATAATATATTTCACTCATGGTTCACTGATTTAAATGTTATTCTCATACAAAAATTACCTTCACAGACACATCCAGAATAATGACCAAATATCTCGGTGCCATGGCCCAAATAACTTGACATATACAACTGACCATCACAGGCAAACAGACACATGAAAAAATACTCAATATCAGTAACTGTCTGAGAAATGCAAATTAAAACCACAATGAGATAGCACCTAAAATCTGTCAGAATGGCTAGAATCAAAAAGACAAAAAATAACAAGTGTTGAAGAGGATGTGGAGAAAAATTAACCCTTAGACATTCTTGATAGGAATGTAAATTGGTGCAGCAACAGTGGAAAACAATATAAGGAGTCCTCAAAAAATTAAAAATAGAATACTATATGATCTAGTAATTCTACAACTGGGTATTTACCCCTCCCTAATGAAAACACTAAATCAAAATGATACATGTGCCCATATGTTCATTACATCATTATTTACAATAGCCAGAAAATGGAAGTAACCCAAATGTCCATTTATAAATAAACAGTTAGAAAAGAAATGATAGAACACACACACACACACACACACACACACACACACAGACACACACACACACACAGGAATATTACTCAGCCATTAATAGGAGCTCTTGCCATTTGTGAAAACATGGATGAGCCTAGAGAGTACTATGTTAAATGAAATGAGAAAGGCAAATACTATGATTTCATTCATATGTGGAATCTAAATAAAAAGTAAATAAATAAACAAAAACAAAAATACCTTAAATAAGAATGAATGAACAAGCAAAAAGAGACACAGAACCATAAATACAGAGGGAAATGGATAGGGGGTGGGCAAAGTGAGTGAAGGGTAGTAGGAGACACAGGCTTCCAGTTATAAAATGAATAAGTCATGGGAATAAAGGGTAGAGTGTAGGGAATACAGTCAAATAAATGATACTGTAATAGTGTTGTATCCTGATAGATGGTAGTTACACTTGTGGTGAGCATAGCATAACATATAATCTTGTGGAACCACTGTGTTACACACCTGAAACCATTTTAACATTATGCATCAACTATACTTGAATTTAAAAAAACTAACCACTACATATATACATATATCTATATCTATCTATCCATCTCTCTCTCTATATATATCTTTTTCTTTAGGTGCCATTTAAACACTGACCAGCACACACTGACCCTGGCTCACCCCCAACTCTGAAAATCCAATAGTAGTCTGCCTATTTAACAAAGGTTGTTCAGTTTTTTGGACTTCCAAATTACAGCAGGAGGATGGATGAAATTCCTCTCTCCTGTGAGTCATGGCACAGGTAAGGTCACACTCAATTTACTGTACAAGAGCTGTGGACATACAATCTGGATCTGGGTATGACTGATGCATGAAGTGGAGAGGAGGAGGAATAACCTTGGTTCAGAACTGAGCAACCTTTTGAAGTGAGCTTTGTCTGTATTTGGCATCCATTCACCCTCCTCTCCGAGCAACCTCTCTGTCATTGATTTACTTGTGACTAGCTCTGGACTTCATCCTATCTGAAGAAACAGGGTCTCAGGTGGATGTGGAATAGAGGGCTCAAAAAAAAAAGCCAAATTTTACAATTATGAGTCTGTGTAGGCTTAGTCTTATTACATTTTAGGATACTTTCTTGGCCATATCCAATTGGAGTGTCTATACAAAGAAATAGAGGTAAGGACAGGTGACAGATATTTATGGAATGTTCTCTGGTTTACATTTAGCAAAGAAGATGATAAATTGATGAAATTTAAGTTCAAATGCATGATTAGTATTCGCCTTGCAATAAACAGACCTAACAATATGCTATGTGTTTTTTTTTTTAAAGATTTTATTTATTTGACAGAAAGAAACACAGCCAGAGAGGGAACACAAGCAGTGGGAATGAGAGAGGGAGAAGCAGGCTTCCCGCCGATCAAGCAGCCCGATGTGGGACTCGATCCTAGGTCTCCAGGATCATGACCTGAGCCGAAGGCAGTCACTTAACCAACTGAGCCACCCAGGTGCCACAATGCAGTGTTTTTTAATAGTTGTTCCTTACTAATGGCACTAACTTCATCTTCAGCTTTGGTAATAATTAGGTCCACAGTGTCTCTGTAGATCCCCTTACAGCATATTCATTCATTACATGTGTGGACCACCTGGCTAGAACATCTAGAACCCCTTAGATGCCAGACTTTCTGAAGAGGATTGGCAAGTGTTCTTTCCCTCCTTCTCTTCAAGGATATCCCTCTGAAAGCAGCATTTATTGATTCTTTTTTTCTTGTTTCTTTTCTTTTTTTTTTTTTAAGATTTTATTTATTTATTTGACAGAGATACAGTGAGAGAGGGAACACAAAGAGGGGAAGTGGGAGAGGGAGAAAGAGGCTCCTCGCTGAGCAGGGAGCCTGATGCGGGGCTCTATCCAGGGACTCTGGGATCATGACCTGAGCTGAAGGCAGATACTTAATGACTGAGCCACCCAGATGCCCCTTATTGGTTCTTTCTTAGAGGTGTTTAAGTTTCTCCATTATGCTTCTATTGGTGGAAAGAAATGATCCCAAATTTACCTTTGGGAAACTTTTATGAGGATGAAATTTGAACTTGGGCTTTTTGCAGTTTATAGATTTTCAATTCTACAGTAACAATTTATTTCATATATCGAAATGCCATGAAAGATGATTGGATTTTGTGGATTTAGTATTATATGACAGTTTGTTTCTTAGTGTGACCCTTAGCTATTTACTACCAATAATAGATTCTAAGATTTTTGCAATCATTTAAGGAAACACATCTATGCAGCTTAATGGCATAGTTTATAAAAAATGAATTTATGAAGAGAGAATATCTTGGATGGAGAATTTAGAAGAGCAAAAAACAACAGCAACACTAAAACCTTAAATTTGTATAAGTCTAGCAAATGTTATGAAAATAAGCATAAAAAGATGTTTGGTTTAGTTTTCAAGGAACATATAACAATTATATATACATCAGCTGCTGCATGTTCAGGAGGCAAAAGTGAGCAACATAAATGACATTTGTCCTCCTGCAAGCTGCTTAGGAACAAAGCAATTTGATGAAAGCAAAAATAAGTTAAGTGGGGGCACCTGGGTGGCTCAGTTGGGTAAGCATCTGCTTTCTACCCAGGTCATGATCCAAGGGTCCTGGGATTCAGTCCTGCCTTGGGCTCCATGCTCAGCTCAGGCTGTGCCTGCTGTTTCCCCTGACTGTGTTCTCTTTCTCTCTCCCTCTAACAAATAAATAAAAATCTTTTAAAAACAATAAAAATAAAATAAAAATAAAATAATTAATATGAATGATAGAGAAGAGGGAAATCATGTTTAAAATCATCTAACAACATGGTTAAGACTTGGCCTAAGCTCTGATGATTCCTAAATAAAGAATGTATAGAAAAGATACTTCCTTTTTTTTTTTTAAGATTTTATTTATTTATTTGACAGAGAGAGAGATCACAAGTAGGCAGAGAGAAGTAGGCAGAGAGGCAGGCAGAGAGAGAGGAGGAAGCAGGCTCTCTGTGGAGCAGAGAGCCTGATGCGGGACTAGATCCCAGGACCCTGAGATCATGTCCTGAGCTGAAGGCAGAGGCTTTAACCCATGGAGCCACCCAGGCACCCAAGATATTTCTAAGACGTCTAACACCATTTCCTGTAACACTAGAAAGAATATAAGGAAGTGAAGAAAAAAAGCATGATTAATAAATTGGAAAAAATGATTTTAAAGTTGCTTTTAAGAAATTGTAACACAATGTTTCCAAATGGATGACATATTTCAACTGAAATCATATTAATAGAGTATAAAATAACTCCAGCATTTCATGAACCACACCACATCACAATGAATAAAATTACTTTTAAAGTAAAGTGATTAAATGAGTAAGAATTTATTTCCCTTTCATTTTTTGCTATTGTTCAGACTCAATAATTGTTCCCTCTCTTTTTTGAGACACAATCTACTGAAGGTTTTTAATTCCAGGCAATTCTTCCTCCATTGTTAGATCACAAAATTTTTGTACCAAGAATAATAATTCAAAATTGTAGTTTCAAAAATGTTCATTGGGTAGTTAAAATCTGGAATTTAGGAAAGTGAGCTAGTGTGAATCTTTAGATTGGAAGTGGTTAGAAAAAAACTTTTATACTGGGTTAAATTGCAAAAAGGTAAAAAGGTACCCTAAAGGAAACCTGAAGACCACTAGCACTTAATGGAGGAAAGAACTAGAGGAACTTTTGGGAGGTTATGAAGAAAATGAAAGAGAACAGCATATCAGAGCACATAGGACGGTGAGTTTTAATAAGGAAAGGGAGGTACAGAGAGGTTCATAGAGGTTCAAAATATCCAGAGTGGTCAGAACTGAGAAATAAACATTGCTTGAGTTATCAAGAGTTTATTAATAAATTTCTTCTAAGAGAGTTTTTAGTGTTGCTATGAAAAATGCAGATAGAATTGTGAATTGAGTAGGATGTGGAAGAAAAATGGAAACAAGACTAGCTCCTTTTATTCAGAAAGGTTGGCTGGAAAGGGAAAAGAAATAAGGTGCAGGGGCAGGTAGACAGAGGCTGAATGGAAGTGATAACAGGATGTTAAAACTGAACTTGTTTATCATTTCATCTAAGACCTCAAATTGATAGCAAAATAATGCATGGTGAGTTTTCCCAAAGTGAGATGCCAGTTCACCTAAGTTGGGGGTACCAATGAGAGAGTAGAGGCCCAGATCTGCGGCTCTTTTATGACCACCCACATCCAGCCAATTACTTGTTCAATATGCAGGATTTGCAGGATAACATTAAAAAAAAAATTACCTTACTTTTTCCCTCCCATGTCAACAAAAGAGGCCAGAGACCTGGGTTCCTCAGGAAACTAGATGATTTCCTTGAAGACAGTAAATAATGTGCATCCTCTGGCCATCTGGTAAGAGGCACAGTATGGAAACTTATCAGAGACTATGAGCACTTTGGGGGATAGAGTGGACAAGCATCTGACAATGAAAGTAGCCAACAAAGAAGCAACTAGTGGAGGCTGCTTGTGGCATCAGCACAGAATATGTGACACACTGAAAGCCTTCCCCCTCCCCCATTTTTTTTTAAAGAAAGAGGAATTGAGAGAGAGAGAGAGAGAAAGAGAGAGAGGCAGAAAGCAGTGTGGGGCAGGGACAGAGGGAGAGAGAGAATCGTAGGCAGGCTCCATGCCTGCCATGGAGCCCAATGCAGGGCTTTATCTCAAGAACCTGAGATCATGATCTGAGCCAAAATCAATAGGGTAGCCAACTGAGCCACCCAGGCACTATCTGACACACCTTCTCGAATCAGGTGAAAGTATATGATTCCCATGGATCAGAGAGGACACACATTGGAAACAGAGCAGGCCTGACATGCCATAGATGCTGCCTAAAGGGCCCATCTAGAAAGGCAAGGAGACTGTAGGTACAAGAAAATGGAAGTCAAGTACCAGATAACCTGGCATAGAACAGAATACTAACCAATCAGATTATGGACACTTAATAGAACAGATCCTTCCCGAGTGCCCTCACAAAAACAGGGCATTTTATGTCTGTCAGGAGATGGATTTTAATGTCTGCCAGGTCACAAAAAACTGCATTTTACATTGGCAACTATTGAATAGGATTTGTTTGCCTCTTACCTTTCCTCAGTAACTACTGAGAAGAGAAATCCCTGGGGGAGAAAGAATGATCCTCCAGGTAGAAATGTACAGAGAAGAATAAGTAGATGTGAAGGAAGAGAATGAAGTGCTTTTTTTCATCAGGCAACCCATATATTTGTTTTCTAGAACTACTGTAACAAAGTACAACACACTGGGTGACATAAACAATAGAAGTTTATCATCTCCAGTTCCAGAGGTTGGAAGTCTGAGTTCTAGGTGTCAGAGAGCTGTGCTCCCTCCGAAGGCTGTAGGGAAGGATCTGTCACAGGCGCCTCTCATAGTTTTTTTGGTAGTGCTCATCACATGATATCATTGTATGTATGCTTCTGTTTCTGTGTCCAAATTTTCCCCCTTTTAAAAAAGACATGAGTCATATTGAATTAAGTTCACCCTAATGATCTCATTTTAACTTGATTACCTCTATAAAAACCTCATCTTCAAATGAAGTCACATTCTGACAAACTGGGGGTTAGAACTCCAATGTATTTTAGGGGAAAGTGGTGGGGGACACATTCAACCCGTAATACCAGACAAGTCCTAATTTTTGAATATGTAGATTACACAAGAGAATAATTAATGCACAGCAGAAGGGAAAGGATTTAAAATCAACAGATTAGGACTTCTGGGAGGATGGTAGAGTAGGAGAACCCTAATCTCACTTCATCCCACAGATACAACTAGATGATATTCTCCTTAGTGCAAAAAAATATAACACCATTTACCTAAAACGGGAAGGGGAGAGGAGTAGAGAATGGGTTCAAACATAAGCAACCATCAACTTCATATAGACTGCTATATGCAAAAGAGGTCATATACAAACCTAATGATAACCAAAAATCAAAGTGATAGATATGCAAAGAATAAAGAGAAAGGAATATGAGCTTATCCATAGAGAAAATCAGCAAACCATGAAAGAGATCAAACAAGCAAAGAGCAGAGAAAAACTACAAAAACAATCACAAAAAAGTAACAAAATGACAACAAATACATATCTATCATTAATTACTTTGAATCTGAATAAAATAAATCCTCTAATAAAAAGATATAGGGAGTGAGAATGGATAAAAAAACCAAAATCTCTACATCTCTACAATGCCTACAAGATACTCATTTCAGACCTAAAGACAACTCCAGATTGAAACTGAGGGAATAGAAAAATATTTATCACACAATGGAAATCAAAAGAAAACTGGCATAACAATATTCATATTGAACAAAATAGACTTTAAAAAAGTATGATGAGACAAAGAAGCACACTATTTAATAATAACGGGAAAAATTCAACAAGAGGACATAACAATTGTAAATACTTATGCACCAATATGGGGGAGCACCCAAATACATAAAACAGCTAAAAACAAAGAAAATAATTAATAGTAATATAATAACAGTAGAGGACATTAACACCTCACTTACATCAATGGACAGATCACCTGAACAGAAAATCAACAAGGAAATAGCGGCTTTGAATGACACAGTAAACTAGATAGATTTAACAGATATATTCAGAACATCCCATCCTAAAACAACAAAATAGACATTTTTTTCAAGTGCACATGAAACACTCTCCAGAATAGATTTCATATTGGGCCACAAACAAGTCTCAACAAATTAAAAAAGATCAAAGTCATACCATGCATCTTCTCTGGCCATAACACTATGAAACTAGACATCAACCACAAGAATAAATCTGGAAAGACCACAAATATAGGGGGTTAAATAACATAAATCTCTAGCCAGACACATCATCAGAGAGAGAGAGAGAGAGAAAAAGAAAGCGGACTCAAATAAAATCACAAATGAAAGAGGAGAAATACTAACCAACACCACAGAAATACAAGCAATTGTAAGAGAATATTTTGAAAAATAATATGCCAACATCTAATGAAAAACCTAGAAGAAAGGATTAATTCCTAGAAACGTATAACCTACCAAACTGAAGCAAGGAGCAAGAAGAAATAGAAAATTTGAACAGACCAATTATCAGCCATGAAATTGAATCAAAAATCAAAAAAAATCCAACAAAGGTCTAGGACCATCCAGTTTCAGAAGTGAATTCTACCGAACATTTATAGAGATAACATCTATACTCCTCAAACTCTTCCAAAAAATAGAAGAGGAAGGAAAACTTCTTTTTTTTCTTTTTTTAAATATTTTATTTATTTGACAGAGAGAAACACAGCCAGAGAGGGAACACAAGCAGGGGGAGCGAGAGAGGGAGAAGCAGGCTTCCCACTGAGTAGGGAACCCAGTGTGGGACTTGATAGTCTCCGGGATCATGACCTGAGCCGAAGGCAGTCGTCCAACCAACTGAGCCACCCAGGTGCCCCAAGGAAGGAAAACTTCTAAATTCATTCTATGAGGCCAGCATTACCCTGATACCAAACCAGGTAAGGACATCACTAAGAAAGGGAACTACAGGCGAGTATCTCTGATGAACATAGATGCAAAGATCCTCAACAAAATATAAGGAAGCCAAACCCAACAATACATTAAAAAGTCATTCACCAGGGCACCTAGGTGGCTCAATCAGTTAAGCATTTGCCCTCCTCTCAGACCATGATCCCAGGGTCTGGGATTGAGCCCTGCTTCAGGCTTCCTGCTCAGTCGGAAAGCCTGGTTCTTCTTTTCCCTCTGCTGCTCTCCCTGCTTGGTCTCCCCCTCTCTCTCTATGTCAAATAAACAAATAATTAATTAACTCTTAAAAAAAAGTAATTTACCATAATCAAGTGGATTTATTTCTGGTTTGCCAGAGTGGCTCAATATTCATAAGTCAATCAATGTGATACATGACATCAATCCACAGAAAGGATAAAAGCCACATGATTATTTCAGTAGATAGAGAAAAAGCATGTGACAAAGTACAACATCCATTCATGATAAAAATCCTCAACATATTCGGTAGTGGGAACTTAGCTCAACATAATATAGGTCATATATGAAAAACTCACAGCTCACAGCATACTCAGTGGGGAAAAATTAAGAGCACTTTTTTCCCTAAGTACAAGAATAAGACAAGGATATTCCGTCTCACCATTTAAATTCAACATAGTACTAGAAGTCCTAGCCACAGCAATTAGACAACAAAAAGAAATAAAAGGCATCCATATTGCTAAGGAAGAAGTAAAAATTTCACTATTTGCAGATGACATAATTCTTTATATAAAAAAAATTAGAAAAACTCTGCCAAAAAACTACTAGAACTGATCAATGAATTCAGAAGTCACAGGATACAAAATCAATGTACAGAAATCTGTTTCATTTCTATATACTAATAATGAAGCAGCAGAAAGAAAAATTAAGAAACAATCCCATTTACAATTGCACCAAAAATAATAAAATGACTAGAAATAAACCTAATCAATGAACTCAAAGACCTGTACTCTGAGAATTATAAAATGTTGATAAATACATCAAACAACACAAGAAATGGAAAGACATTCCATGCTCATGAAATGAAATAACAAATACTGTTAACATGTCTATACTACCCAAAGCCATCTATACATTTAATGCAATTTCTATCAAAATACCAGAAGCATTTCTCACAGAACTGGAAGAAATGATCCTAAAATTTGCATTAGAAGAAAGGGATCCTAAAAAATGGAATCACTAAATACCCCAAATAACCAAAGCAACCTTGAAAAAGAAAAGCAAAACTGGAGGTATCACAACTCCAGATTTCAAGTTATATTACAAAGTTGTAGTAATCAAATAGTATGATACTGGCACAGGAATAGATACATAGATCAATGAAACAGAATAGAAAGCCTAAAAACAAATCCGTTGCTATATGAGCAACTAAACTTTAACAAAGCAGGAAAATATATCCAATGGAAAAATGTCTTAAACAAATGGTGTTGGGAAAACTGGACAGCTGCATGCAAAATAATGAAACTGGACCAGTTTCTTGCATCATACATAACAATAAACTCAAAAGTATTTAAAAACCTAAATGTGAGATCTGAAACCATAAAATTCCTAAAGGACAACACAGGCAGTATCCTCTTTGACACTGACCATAGTAATTTCTTTCTAGATATGTCTCTGGAGGTAAGGAAACAAAAGCAAAATGAGCAAAATAAAATGCTTCACCAAAATAAAATGCTTCTGCACAGCAAAGGAAACAATCGACAAAACTAAAAGGCAACAGGAGGAGATATTTGTAAATGATGTATGTGATAAAGGGCTAGTATCCAGAATATATAAAGAATCTATACAACTCAACACCCCCCAAAAATAATCAAATTTAAAAATTGCCAGAAGGCATGAACAGATATTTCTCCAAAGAAGACATACAGATTTGTTTCTGGGTTTGTTTGGTTTTGGTTTTTGTTTTGTCCCCAGAAGCACTAAAATGTTTGAAAGTGAGAAGACAAAGTACATTTTTGAAGCAGAATGGCAAAACAGCAAGCAGACCTACTTGGAACTGGACAGATACGGGTTTGAATTTTGTCTCTGCATTCATTGTGCATCAAGTTTATGAATTTTCTAGACAGTTTTGCTTCCATTACTTATAAAATGGTTAAAACAATACTTTAGGGTTTTTATGAAAAATAAATAAAATGATAGAGGAAAGTAATATATTACTTGGCAAACAGTAGGTACTCAGTCAATTTTTATCATTGTTGTTATTCTGCTTTCAGTGTTAAAATTATCATCATCTTCATCATCATTTTTAAACTTTGTAGGTTTGGCTGTTGCTTGGGATAAAATGCTGTGGTGGAGTTACGTATGTTTCTATTAGTTGTTTTGGTGCTGTGTAAAAACTTACCAAATCTTAGCTGCTTAAAAGAACACATGTTTATTTTCTCAGTGTTGACTGTTTAGAAGTCAGTCATGCTTAGTTGGATTTTGCACTCAAGTTCACACAAGGCTGCAATCAAGATGTTGGCTAGGCTGCATTCTCATTAGAGACTCAACTGGGGAAGAATGTACTTCTAAGTTCAATCAGGTTGTTGGCAGAATTCATTTTCTCACATATGTATGACTTGGGGTCCTGGCTTATTACTTATCAACTGTAGGTTAAGTCAGATCTTACTGGCATTTCATAGTTCCTAGTGACCACCCAAAGTTTTTAGAGATGATCCAGAGTTCCTGGAGACCATCTAGATTTTCTCGAAACCATGCAGAGTTCCTGCAGACTATTCTGAGTTTCTGGAAACCACCCACAGTTCCTAGAGACCATCCTCAGTTTCTAGAGACCACTCAAAGTTCCTTGACACCTGGGCTTCTCCAGCACGGTCACTTATTTCATCAAGTCCCTAAGGAGAATCTCTAACTCTATTTTGATAAGATAGAGTCTTTTTTAATATAACATATTCACAGGAGTGCCATCTCATTCCCCCACTCACATGCTATGGTTAGGAGCAAGTCACAGATCCTACTCACACTCCAGTGGAAGGACTTCGGCAAAGATGACAACAGCAACAGGTAAGAATGGTTGGAGGTCACCTTAGGGTCTTTCTGTCATAGCTGTATCAAGAAGTCCTCCATGAGTAACCAATTCACAGAACTGAATGAATCGATTTAGATTCTCTCATTCTCCTAGAATTATTAATAAATATCTCCACTTACTTTGACTGCTTGTCATGTTGGCTCTATTCTTCAAGGTGGGTAGAAAAAAACACACGATTTAGATGGAATTTCTTGCAGCCTCTTATTAAATATACAACCAAAAATAATGAAATATAAAATGTCCACCAAAGTATGCTTATAAGTCAAACAGAAAAGTTATTTCCCTAAAGTGCAGCTTCTAAGAAAAAGGAGGACTTGTCCAAATCTCTCTTATTAAGAGGGGTTCCCTCAACCATCCCAAGTAAAACAACTCCTCACATTCCACCATCTAACTCTTTACTCTGTTTTTTGAAAGTCTTTATCATGATGATCAGAGACTATTAGTATGTGGTTGTTTATTATCTTTCTTCCTAACTAGAAGATAAATAGTGTAAGCATAGGTTTTGTCAGTGTCACATGTGTGTATCTAGTGTTTCAAAGAGTGTCTAAGGGGGCCTGGGTGTCTCAGTCTGTTAAGTGTCAGACTCTTGATTTTGGCTCAGGTTGTGCTCTCAGGGTGGTGAGTCTGAGCCCCACGTTAGCCTCTGCACTGGGTGTGGAACCTGTTTAAGATTCTCTCTCCCTCTCCTTTCTCCCTTCCCCTCCCAATGCTCTCTCTTTTTCTCTTAAAAAACAAAACAAAGCAAAAAACAAAAAGAGTCTAGCACACAGAAAACAGTAACTGTTCATTGATGAAATGAATGATATGACTTCATAGCAGCAGAAAATATCCAGCTAACGTTCTACCCAAGTGGTTGAATAAGTTTGAAATCAGGTTGAGAGGGCTTGAAATATCTTAATTATCTGGACACAAATTAAAGAGTTTGTATTGTATTATCATTATTACTATATGGTATATAACTAAAATTCTGAAGACATGGTAACTTTCTATTACTTTTACATCCTTACTAATTCACCAAGTTCAGTAATCCATAGAAGGATTATCTATCATTGATGTGATTTAGAAAAGTTTCACTCTGTTTGCTTAATAGTCTTTTGAAATAGAGATCCAAGCTGATCACAAAATATTAAATCAAAAGAATATTATCAACAGCAACAAAGGTATTGGTCTCTGGTGTGCATATAAAATAACTATTTTAATTCAACTGTAGCTTATATGATATCTACTCATTTTCAAGGGCAACTGAAATTTACTTTGAAAATTAAGTTCTAATACCTGCTCTGTGGGGTAGGAGGCATTCTGAATGAGAATGTTACTAAAAGAAAACTTAAAATACCTCAAATAAAATTTTATTTTAATAAATAAAATGGACAAATTTAAACTTTTAGAGTGAGAAATGCCTACATTTTTCTGATCCTGTAGTTTATAGCCTTGAACGCCTACAATGTCACGTATATGCTGGTTCAGCACAGAACCCTCAAGGGAAAAACAATAGTAAATGACTACCTTAGGTTTGCTCAAATAAATTCCTCAAGAAATCTCTAAGGATGTCACAATCCAGAAAAATCATTCCCAAAATGCACTCTTATCTTTAACAGTACTCCTCCAAATAGACTTATGTTTTACACTCATTGATTTTAAATAGTTATTATCCTTACTGATTTAATTTGGTAAAACTCTTATTAATATAAACACGACTTCTCTCAAAATACACTTGGAAAAAAATATCAAGATTAAGATTTATTGGTTTTCTTCCACAAGTTCTATTTATATTCAAAGTACCTAAACATTGGTCTCTAATGGATTTTTAATTTAATTTAATTTAAAAACAAGGTTCCATCAACTTTTCTACTCTTTTTACCTCAAATGGTCTAAGATGAAGTTAATTTCCAGAAACTATTTATTCCCACAGCAAGATAAAGTCCAGAAGTGAAGTGAAGATTATTGTTTTTCTAACCACAGGTTATGACCAATTAGTGAGTTATAAAATCACTTTATTATTTTATGTCTTAAAAAATAAAAGAGAATAAAATGCGAAATATCAATATAAATGACAGGTTGTAAAGATAAGTATTTTTTTAAAGATTTTATTTATTTGAGAAAGAGAACTCAGAGGAAGAGTGAGAGGGAAAAGCAGACTCCCCGCTGAGCAGAGAGCCTGGTGGAGCTCAATCCCAGGACCCTGGGATCATGACCTGAGCTGAAGACAGACATTTAACCTACTGAGCCATCCAGGAGCCCAAGGGTAAGTATTTTTTGAAAATGCTTTGATTGTGTGTATCTGCATTTGGTCACAGGTCAAAGGTTTAGAATGGATTCCAATCAGAAAATCTTGAAAAACGCAGGAGTAGAGAGAACAGATTTCAGAGGCAAATAGGCCTAGCCCGAATGCTGGCTGTAACACTCCCTGTGTGACTCAGAGTAGCTAACCTCTCACAATTTCATATTTCTCATCTAAAATGGTGATGAACATGAGATAGAACAAGCTGGACTGACATCAGATCTCATCCACAACTCCTTTTGTCACAGACATGCCAGATTCCAAATGTGAGTGACATACTTACAGAAGTGAGGAAGACCTGGACCAAAATTTCAAATATAGATAAAAAATACCAAAAACAGAAAAAGTGTCTCTTCCACATTGCAGCCAGTGAAATGACTTAATCAATGCCCAAGTCATCAACCTGTTTTACTCTGCTGCACTGTGGTCTGGGGGTTCGCATAAGAACTATGCAAAAATGAGTCATAAGCTCCATGAATAACATTTTAAAAGGCTTGACCATAAATAACTTAGCATTTATATGAAAGATAAAACTCGTTAAATGTTTTAATGGGCCCTCAAATAATTTACCTCATCGAATGTTTTTCCACTCACTCAAATTATCTCAAGAAGTCTGAAATACTAACTGTGCCAAGAGAGAGCATCAGTCCAAAGGTTCAAAGTTGCTTCGTAGAGATATTTGAAATTGAGAGCCAATTAGAATTTCCTTATTGTTAGGATTCCCTTGCCTAGCTGCCTGAGAGCTTGGAGAATTACTAAAGAGACATTCAATCATCACTTTATACTCTGTGAAGACTTTCAATAATAGCATCACTTTTTTTTCCAAGATTTTATTTATTTATTTATTTGACACAGAGAGAAATATCACAAGTAGGCAGAGAGGCAGACAGAGAGAGCTGAGGCTTCGATCCCAGGACCCTGAGATTATGACCTGAGCTGAAGGCAGAGGCTTTAACCCACTGAACCACCCAGGTGCCCAACAGCACCACTTTTGATGGAATTTGTTTTTTTTATTTTATCATCCCAAAGGAAAATTATTTTAATTGTATGGGCTTTAGATCAATCTAATCACTGCCTTAGATGCTTCCCTAAAGCAACTTAATACGTTCAGAACTTTTGCCCAGACTTAGAAAATTCTGGAAGATCCAATGATAGAATTTTTGTATGTATGTCTCTAGGCACAGAAATGTGATTCATATTTCTCAGAACCTCTCAAATTTTTGTAATTGCATAATCATGTATATCAAATGGCATTTTAGAATTGCCTCAATCTAGAAAATTTGATTTATTTCACTTTCAACAATATAACAAGAAAGCCAACATCTTTATCTCTCGAATAATTAATTAAAAATGAAAGAGATTCAGACCACTGAGTTAATAACAAACTATTCCAAATATCAATATCACTGTCTTAAGACTAGTATGTTACAATTGGTCTATTTATCTAGGATTACTGGTTGGAATACATGCTTCTTAAAAAAAACAAGTTTAAAGATTTAAAAAAAAATGTTGAACCAATGTTTCAAGATGGAAACACTCCTGATTTTTGGATTTCCTATTTCTTTCCCACTTGCTCTCTTATATAACATAACTTGTCTTTCAGATCAAAACAAACCTGGACTTTTATCTGATTTCCTTCCAGCTCACAGAGTGGTTTACTTATTACTTTAGGTTAAAGATCTACTTTATAATTCTCTTTAATTAACAATTTGTGAATGGTGATGATTCTCTAAATTCATGGTATATGGGCTCCCTCCAGTGGCTAATTTAACATCCACAAATCTCTTAAAATGGCTACTTTATACAACTAACCCTTATTTAAGCAAAGATCAGCCATGGTTTAAAAATCTCTAAGTATGGGCACCTGGGTGGCCCAGTGGGTTAAAGCCTCTGCCTTCGGCTCAGGTCATGATCTCAGGGTCCTGGGATGGAGGCCCCGCATCAGGCTCTCTGCTCAGCAGGGAGCCTGCTTCCTCCTCTCTCTCTGCCTTCCTCCCTGCCTACTTGTGATCTCTCTCTCTGTCAAATAAATAAACAAAATCATAAAAAAACTTCTAAGTTTAAATCTTACAAAGAAAAATAAGTATCAGGTGAGCAGTAGCCATAACCGTTTACCTGTTTATTCATTTAACAAGAAATGGTAGATCTTAAATACGTGCCAGACACCATGCCAACCTCTGGAGATTCAAGATATGAAGCGACTTATTTCCAGAAGTTCAGTTTGAAGAGAGGACACAGAAGTTTATAAACAATGACAAGCATCACCAATCAAAAACACAGTGAGGTGATAACAGTAATGTTGGCATGCCCAAGGTGGAGTAGAGACCACACAGAGCAAATGAATAATCCTAGGTAGGTAGACCCAGGAAGACTTGTCAAGGGATCATAAAATAACGACATGTGTTTTGAAAGAAGGGACATTCCAAACAAACAGAACATGTTGAAAGGCTTAGAGTCATACAATAGTTGAGCATATATATATAAAAAAAAAGTGTTTGTTTGATTAGAGTTCACCTGGGTAACTAGAAAGCGCTAAGAGTGTCCAAGAAGATAAGAATCAAAATATGGAGGACACGTTACTCTTACCTTCCTATCTGGAAGATACCTTCTTGATATGGATGAGCCACTAAAAAATTTTTTAAAGGTAGTTACAAGGATAGATTTCCAAGTAGAAAAATTATGGTGGTGAACGGTGCAGATTGGAGCAGGGATTGAAACCAAGTTCAGGAGATTCAGTTGGGTAATTCTTAGGGGAAAAAATGGGTGATAAGAAGGAAATAAATGTCAGAGACTTCAAAATGGAAATAAGTAAATAGAGTCAAGAGATATTAAGATCGTAGATATGGACAGAAAGGGGAAAATGTGTCTATGATGCTGTTAGAAGTCAGGTTTATATTAAATTCAAACTAATATCTAATTTATAATTTTTTTAAATTTAAAATTACACCAATGGAAATTTATAAAATGTCATCAGTGACAATTGTATTTAATGAAAGGAATAGTTGTATGAACAATATTAAAAGTTAATTTGGCACATAGGTAAGATATTCCTCTCTTTAACATTGAGAATCAGTGACATTACTGAACTATCTCTGCTCCTATGTCAATAAAAGAAATTTTGTGACACTATGTGTCTATTGGAAAGAATGTTAATGGAAACTAGAAAAACAGAAGCTTGGGAAATCTGAAATTCCAGCACCTGAACAGTTTACTGCACTAACATGTTAAGTCTGAGTGGGGAATAACTGAACTTTGGGAAGCATTGATGCTTTGGTTATATGTCATTCATACCTGTTCCCAAAGTTCATAATTTGATAGTTTTCAATACCAATTCCCAAAGTAGAATGAAAAAAAAGTCTACTTTCCTAGTCTCTTCTGATGATAAGACACACAGGTGAGTTGGGTTTTATAGGTACATCCATCAGAAACTTTGATTTTGAAGGAAATGAAGAGAGGCTTGCAGTATCCCCCTCTTTTTCCTTCCTGGTGCATTTTATAAACAGGCATCATCTTCCTGAAATGACTATGAAAGCAACTTCCTGTTTAGGAGCTCCCTGATTGTGATAGAGGTCATGAGGTTTTATTTTTTTATTTTTTTTTGAAGATTTTATTTATTAGAAAGAGAGTGTGCATAAGTTGGGTGGGGGGGACAGAGGGAGAGAAAGAAGCAGACTCTGCTGATGGGAAGCCGAACACAGGGCTCCATGCCAGGACCTAGAGTTCATGACCAAGCTTGAGTCAGATGCTAAACTGAGTCATCCAGGCAGCCCGCGATCATGTAGTTTTAAAGCTATTGATTGTGTAGTAGTTTTCTGATACAATAATGTATGATTATGATAGAGGCAGCAGCTCTTGTTTGGGAGTGATGACAGTTGGCATTTTAGTGATGTGATATAGGAAAATGTTCTTAACATGTTAAGAGTCTGTTTATCTTTCTCTCCAATGCGTTTTTAAAAAACTTATGCTTAAGCTAGATGGCAGGGAGACTGTTATCTGCAATTAAGAATTCTGGCCAGTACACACACCCCTGGTAGAGGTCATGGAAGACAGGAACTCCTTAAGGAAATAAGATACTGGGATTAGTTTTCTGGTGACTATGTTTATAGGCAGTGAGGATGGAACATTGGTAAGTCCATGAAAAGAGGCAATAAAACAGTTACTGCAGTTACCATCCAAGGAAACATGAGATGCCGAGCCTATTGAAGGCAAGACTTTGGCTGATTAGAGGCTTCAATAGACTTGCCACTTTGGGCTTTTCTGCTTCAGAGGTTTTTAAATACCTAAATAAGAATGCTTAGATCAGTGACTACAGCAGTGGCTCTCTTGAGACTGCCACATGGTCATTTCACACTGCCTGTGCCATTGAAAATGGGCAAAAGGGAATTAATACATTGCCTGGGTGACTGATCTTGACTAGGAAGTGAAAGTAGAGTGCTTTACAACATTTAGGAAAAAAGAATATATATTGAGCCCAGGAGATCCAATGTGATCCTTTTGTGTACTTGTAGCCTCATGATTAGTTGCAGAATTAAGACTGGAGCAGAGATTTTCTTCCCTCCTGACAGTGTCATATATTTATTTAAGTATGCTAGCTAATTCCCTTTTCTCCTACCTCCCTTCCTCTTACTATTTTCTGTAGGGTGTGCTGGGTATGGATAACTTTGTAATGTATTTCCTAGATTTCAGAATATTGAGGTGGGATTGTGGCTAAGCAAGAGAAGAAATGAATATGGGGTTAGGTGTGCACAACTTCACCAAGATGCATTCATGTGACCATTGTGTTAATTTAACTAGGTCTGGAGTCAAATCTTATCACTGATATGCAGGAAAGGGGCAAGGTACAACCTAATCCATACCCAATATTGACTTATTTGTTGTTTCTATTGTTACTCTCAGTTTTATTTTTTTTTAAGATTTTTTTTATTTATTTGACAGAGGGAGAGATCATAAGAAGGCAGAGAGGCAGGCAGAGAGAGAGGAGGAAGCAGGCTCCCTGCTGAGCAGAGAGCCCTATCTGGGCCTGGATCCCAGGACCCTGAGATCATGACCAGAGCTGAAGTCAGAGGCTTTAACCCACTGAGCCACCCAGGCACCCATTACTCTCAGTTTTAAATAAGCTGTACTATCTAGTTTCTATCTTTATGACAAAACTTATTCCTCAATTTTTATCCTCCAAAAGGTTCTTTTTATAAACAGAGATGATTAAATAAATCATAAGCATTGTGGTTGTATTTCTGTTCATTCAAATGTTAGACTATGAAGTATAGAAATAAAAATGTACAACTTTTCATTCTCTTAGCATTTAAGTATTACTTTTGAGGCCAATTATTTTAAAACAAAACAAAACAAAAGGAACAATGAACACTAACTAAAGAGATAAAATTACATTTCAGTGATGTTGAATATCACAAAAGACTTTCATTATCACTGAACAGCAAAGACACCTGGGCATATATTCAGTAACAACCCCCTTTCCCTGAATCCAGCATAATGGCAGTACTCTACACTAAAATAGCTCATTGTAATGGAATTTTCCTAATATAGACATCTGAATGTGATTTCTGGAGAGTTTCATTTTCATTGCTATTGGAAGACAAACTTCACACATAAACACATAAGAAAATGTTGTTCATGCATAAACTACTTTCAGGTTATCTTTTTTATATACTTCAGTATTGTTTCATATTATTTATATTTGTAGTTTGTTGCAGTTTAGTTATTGAAAGGGACTAAGACATATATTAACTCCCTATTTACCAGAATTTATAAATGCAATATCTTCAGTCTTAGTACACACATCAGGTAGGATGTTTTAACTTCAAGCTAACACAAACCAACTAAAGAAGATAGTAACAATAGATTATTTTCTCAAATAATAGGAGGCCTGATGGCAGTTGTTTCCTGAACCGATTGATGTAGTAGGTCAGTTATGACAAGTTTTCTCTGATCTTATAGGTGATCCCCTAATGGTGGAAGTGCTGCCACATTGCCTTGCATACACAAAAGATAAGGTTCAAAGAGAAGGAAGAAAAAAGAAGGTTTCCTCCTGGTCATCTCCAGTTTGACTGGGCAGAAAATATATCTGAGGAACACTTTCCCTTAGGTCTCATTAACCAGAACTAGCTCATATGCCTTGAATTCCATCACAGATAATCAGGAATTGGGTGGTGATGTTCAGATTAGAACAAATATGAGTCATCCCCCAGGGTAGTCATTTTCATTAAGAGAAGGGGGATTTTCCTCCCTAGGAGACATTAGGCACTGCCTGGAGACATTTCTGATTGTCATAACTTGGAGGGGTAGGGGGGTGGGGGTGTTACTAGAATCTAGTAAGTAGAGGGCAGCACTGCTGTTATGTACCCTAAAATAAAGGACAGAAAAAAGGAATAGCACTCCACCCCCTCAACAAAACATTATCTGGTCCAAAATATCAATGGTGCCAAGGTTGAGAAAGCCTATTCTAGGATTTTGCTCACCTTCTGTTGTTAGAAAGCTTTTTGATAAGTGAACAAAATCAAGTTTCTGTTAAGCAAGAACCCAAATGGGAAAAGACTCTGTAAGATCAATGGTTTTCAAACATAAGAAAATATCAGAGAGGGACTATAAAGGGGAAAAAAAGAAAAAGAAAAAGGAAACATCATAGGGCTTACCTGGAGGGAAGTCTTGGAGAGGTAATTAAACAAAGATTGCTGGACCCCATTCCCAGATGTTGTGATTCAGTGTTTCTGGGATGAAGGCTCAAAAATGTGCATTTCCAACAAGTTTTCAGTAGATGCTTATGCAAATATCACATGTTTGAGAACCAGTGTAGTCAATAATACACCAGGACATTATAAATAAGCATTGATCAGATTGTGACCTTGGATAATTACTGTAACCTCTGTGGGCTTCTACTTTCTCATTGGAAAGGTATATGGCTTTATATTTGGTGAGTTTTGACTTCTCCGTGACCAAATGTCCCATTGAAATTAACTCCCTGCCCCTTATGGTATTCATATCACATACCAGAAATCTGAAAAGTTGGTAAGATGTAGCAAAATTTGAACCATGTTAAAAACAAAACAGATCAGTTGAATTTCTTCTAAATAGAAGACCAAATACAGCTAGCCTCTATGTTAGGTGATGCAGTTTAAGATAAATGGTTGGACAGCCAATAAGCACATAGTAATCTCAATGCTTTTGTGAGAAACAGCATTTGAAGAACTGGAATAAGATCCTGAAGAGGCTATTTACAAAACAAGGAATACAAATTGTTAATGAGAAAATGATAACATGTTCAACTTAACCAGCAAAGACATACCAATTAAAATAATCAGGGCATGCTTCCTATATTTTGACAAAGATAAAAGAAAACAAGGGAAACACTGAATGTGGGTGATCAGGGAAAAACAACCAGAGCCACAGTGGACACTATTTAGCCAATTTTGCTCTAGAAGGATGACAGAATCAAATAAGAAAGAGATATCAAATTATGGAAAAAGTCCAACAGGTAATAAAGTGGAATTTTACTAGATCTGTGGAAGAACAATATACCTTTACTTATTAAAATACTAGAAAAAGTAAGATATTTTAGAAAAATATTCATTTAATTATATCATGGAAGTAGGCAATATTTATACTTTATAAGTGCTTACATAGTATGAAGGAAAAATAACAAGACAACTGATGGGAAAACAGAACTGATGAACCATAATATGGAATTAAGCCAAGAAGGTAAATTGAAAAAATAAAAATAGTGGGATTAGGGTACTATCTCTGTAGTTGACATATTTATGTATACATATATACACATAAAGAGAAAAATAACTCATGAATTACTTGTTCACTAGATAGGCCTTGTAAAAGTTCTGACCTTGCCTTTGGACTAGGATAAAGGCTAGTGATTACTAAACTATCCATTCCTGGAGTTTTTTATGGACATTGTTGAATTTAGTGCACATAATAGCACTCTCAGGAAACCAGTATTATCTCCATTTCATAGATGAAGACCCTGAAGTTCACGGAGATGAAGGGACCACACTGTCTTGCCTGGCATCAAAGTCTGTGCTCTTTCTACTATAATTCTGGTGTTGCCCTTGGATGGAGATGATAAACATCAGAACATTAATGACTAACGTTTATTGAGTAGCAAGTGCTGTGCTAAGCAAACTGCCTGTGTTATCACATTTAATTCTCAACATAATCCTTTTATCTATTCCCATTGGTAGATGATAAAATTAAGAGAATATGTTCAAGGTCATACAATTCTTAAAGCCAGGTCTGCATAATTTCAAGGGCTCCACATAAACATCTTCCTTGTATTTTCTTCTTTAAG
This sequence comes from Spilogale gracilis, assembly GCA_004023965.1. Taxonomy (NCBI): domain Eukaryota; kingdom Metazoa; phylum Chordata; class Mammalia; order Carnivora; family Mephitidae; genus Spilogale; species Spilogale gracilis. The sequence continues at coordinate 47,589 of PITA01005069.1, read as the reverse complement.
GTAACATTTTTTTAGTAAGAGGAAAGAAAGGTTGGGGGAGGAGTCCAAAATGAGATACAAATTTTCCACTGATGGTCACCTAGCCAGTTTGAAAAGAGGCATTCATTGGTTTATTAGGGATTAAGAAAACCCCACCTGTCTTGATTTAGCTTTTAATTTCTACCCTCACTTCCAACCCTAAATTCTCGTTTAAAATGGAATTTTTATCATCACATTTACTATTGCTTCTGGTCCCCCAAATCTGGAAGAATGTGGAAAGTGGGAATTAAAATGGAGTTAGGAGCTGCCTGTTTCTCTCCAAAAGTACACTAAACATTTAGCAACATATGCATTAGTTAGTACTAATGTTATTTGGACAGCTAGGTAGTCAGAGTCAGGGCCCCAAACAAGACAATATGGAGTCAGACTGCTAAATTAAAGCAGCACCAACATCTTGTTTTGAAGTTTTGACAGGACCACACTGGCATTCTGCTTTGTAGACTTTGCAGAAATGACTTCTGCAAAATGTTCTAAAATAAGACAATTTAACCACAAAACATTTGTCAATATCATGGGCCAGGGACAGTTAAGAGCTAAACCCTCAGATGTCAGCAGAAAAAGACCATCAGCACGTGGACATTAACCTACAGGTAGACAGAAACATGATCAAAGCCTTGATTGGCGTGACTCAGCACACTCTGATTGTTTAATAAAGTTCCACAAAAGAGCTCATAAAACCCCCTCAATTTAGAAACTTTGAGGGCAACCCTCTCAAACCCCATCCCCCTCTGGGAGGTTTGTACTCTTACCCAAGAAATTTTGCTTTTCTGCCCACAACTCTTCACCTGGTCTACTTCTTCATTCTTTGAAGTAGCATGACCAAGAACCACGGGCACTAAGGGGACACAAATTCTGTTGCAAACATTAACAGTGCCAGAAAGATACCAATAGCTGGCATGCAGTTACGGGCATATACACTTTAAAATATTGTTAAGCCTTGCAACAATATTCTAAGGTACATTATTTTCTTCAGTTCACAGATAAAGGAAATGATGTTTAAGTGACAGGATGGCATACAATGGTTAAGTGAGATACTGAATGTTAGAACTGGGTTTTTATTCCCTATTTACCTCCAAACCATGTGTGCTCACCCAGGCGGTTAAAGAGCAAAACAGTCAGCTTTGCAAAGAGCTGTGAGAGTCAGAGGTACCAGGACGCATGTTAGTACAGGAAGACCCAGATTGACAGGCTGTTTTAAGGGTAAAAGAAAGGTAAGAAGATTTGGATAATGGGCTAAAGATCTCAGAAGAAAAAAAAAAGGAAGACAAAGAAGAGTTTATAAAAAATGCATGTATAGTTTGTTTGCTTGCCAGTATCAGCCTCTAAAATGTCACGGATGTTCAGTTTTCCCCTCTACTGGGTGATAGGCTGTCATTCTTTGCTTTGTGTCGCCTGAAACACAACTCAACTTCAAGTTGAGTTTAGTAATGAAGAGTGCCCAAGTAAATCCAATGTTGAACGCCCATAATCATTAATAGAAGTTGCTTTTCTCCATGTCAAATACTTGTAGAAGATATATTATCTGTTTGTATTTACAACTTTATTCATTCCAAGTTAGCTTTAAGATTAGTGCAAAGCATTTATGAGTACACATTTTTGGAGAGGCCTCAATAACTCATAGAGGTCTCAAACTATTGATCAATCAACATGAAACAGTTAAATATTTGATGGGAGTAGATCAAGTTATCTGACTTTATGTTCTTTTCCTTCCTCTTTTTATGGAATAAGATTGCCTTCATGAAAAAAAATTAAATATATAAAGAAAGGAGGGGCACCTGGGTGGCTCGGTTGGTTAAGCGACTGCCTTTGGCTCAGGTCATGATCCTGGAGACCCAGGATCGAGCCCCACATCAGGCTCCCTGCTCGGCGGGAAGCCTGCTTCTCCCTCTCTCACTTCCCCTGCTTGTGTTCCCTCTCTGGCTGTGTTTCTCCCTGTCAAATATATAGATAAAATCTTTAAAATATATATACATATATATATATATACATATATGTATATATATATATATAAAGAAAGGAAACAGCAATGGAGTTTGAGAGTAGCACTTAATGAAGCTTTTCCAATAACTAATGGAATGACATCTGTGAAAGTTATTTTTCTTGATTATTTGTATTTAATAATTTTATTTTCTAGAACACAAGACAAAGGTTTCTGAAAGAAAATGCAATTTTTAAGAGATTTGTGACACAATTGTTTCATAGGACTAACCAGCTGCTTTATTTTTTCTATAATTAATAATGGTCTTTGTCCTTTAACTAGCTCCATCAATACAAGCCTGTTTCTTCAGTCTTTTGCATCACCACTCAAACTTCACCAGAGGCCGAAAGGAAGGATAACTTAGATTCTGTCATGCTGATTTTAAGTAAACAACATTTGCGGTGCTGGCTCTGCAACCCCATACCTATAAAATGATTGCACCTGTTACCCACAACATGAGGTCTTGAGACCATAAGACAAACCAAACCACCAAGTCATCTTTCTAAAAAAGGGATGACCTGCTTTAACGACTAGTAATATGCATAAGCCTTTTAGCCTCAGGGAAGAAACTGATCATTAGAAGGATTTGGAAAGGCATTTCCTCCTACTTCAAACACAGTATCACAGAATTAGATGTGTATGTGAGGAAGCTCACCTCAAATAAGAACTATTGCCAAGGGCAAAATACAATATTTGATACAATGATTCAGTCATTTAAAATAGGACCTGAGCTCTATTGTGTCACATTTACACCTGTGCTCTATTTTAAGAAGATCCTCAGAGTCTGCAAGGCTGGATTAACAGCACCATCTGAGACAGGCAAAAGGCCAAGTGTCTAAGCAAGCATTCTATGAAAATCAAAATTGATGGCTGTCACAGAACTTTATAGGTTGATGGAATTGTTCTGCATTTTGAATGTGATGGTAGTTACACTGGTTTAAACATTTGTCAAAATTCATTGACCCGTACATTTAAAATGGATGCATTTCATTGTATGGAAATTATACCTCAATAAAGTTGATTTTAAAAAATGACAGCTGTCCATTTTGACCATGAACACATGCCCCTCTGGCAAAAGCAATAGAAAAAATGAAGTCGGTTCTGGGTGCACACTAATAAAGATTAAATATAGCATTTAAACCTGTGCAGTCATGAGCAGAAGGACTCCTGGTGAAAAACTAGAGATGACAATTAGAGATCTATCGGGAATTTTATCTTACAAAGACAAAACTGGTCACTTGCTAGGAGATTCTCAAATATGTTTTTCCTTTATCAATCTAATCATAGAATGTATCAGAATGCTTAGTGGATTTCTAAGGTTTGTACCTTATATACATGCACATAAACATTAAAACTGGTAGAGCTCAAACTTGGTATTCATATTAACTATGAAAAACATATCTTATTATTGTTTCAAGAAAATAAAATAACATCCTTCCTCTGGGATTATTGAAAATATATATAAGCAATGTGATCATGAAGACTCATTTCCTAAATATGTAATGTTGTACCTACTGAGAGACAACACATAATCTAGAAACCACTTTTGGTTGTGTGACCTTGGCAAAATCATAGCTTTCTGGGCCTGTGTCTATTTTTGCTACTGTAAAATGAACAGGCTAGACCAAACAAAGCTCTAAGACATAGAACAGCTAAATCACACTTATCTCATGGATTAGAAGCTCTATTTTTTACTAACCAGAAATTCTCTTCTTATCACCTAATTCTTTTCTTATACTAGATTTGGAGAAAGGACAGTGTTGTTGAGGAAATGAGGACTTTTTTTACTTATCTCACTTAGGTACTCTAAATATACTAATTTCTTTTCAGCAGACTGGATTTGATATGAGGAATGTTCTAGAAGTTGAGGTTGTCAGGAAAATATTAGAAAGGAAAAGAATATTATTGGCAAGGGAAAAATAAAAAAGAAATGAAGCAATGATTCATCTCACTGTTTAACAAAGTATCTATAATAGATTAAAATACTTTTCATTGGATGGAAGTAGTTGAATGCATGTTTTTACTTTTATGGAAGTAACCATATGTTTTAGAAATTATGACATTATAGAATCCTGAATTTATAAAGAACAAAAATGGTCATCAATACCAGTTTCTCTACTTGAAGTCCAATGGTAGCCAGCATTTTAACATAAAATATGAAAATAGTTAAACCTCTCTTTATTATTTTTACCTTTGTATGGGAAAAAGTACAAAACCAACCTCACACAGCTGTCACTTTGCATGATAAGCCAAGTTGTGATTAATATTTTAGAGATAAATATTCAGAGATAGCAGCAGGGGCTTTCTCTTATCACATGAAGGCTAAATTTTATCCAAGGTTGCATTTATTCATACACTTTAACTTGCTAGCACCAGGTAATCTTTCTCCATTTTAAACCAGGGCACACTTTTCAACCTAAGAAGTATACTGATAGTATAATGGATTTACCTAATAAATCTAAACCCCTAAGTTTAGAGAATAAAAAAGCAAAAAATAAAATAAAATAAATAAAATAAAATAATAAAATAAAATAAAATAAATGATAGAAGTTTAGAGCATCAGAAAAATTTTCTAAAACTTAGACATAATGTGCCAAGGCGGTGGCCCATCATTTCAATGTCATTTAGGACCAATGACTATTTAAGGATTATGTATAAGAATATACCCAGTTTGAGGTTAAACTATTGTTATCTGATGATTATCAGTTTCAAACTTAGTCAAGTAATTTGTTTACTTCTTAACTTAATGATTTTTGTCTGACAGAGGTGTAAATATTTTTTTCTGAAACAAATAAATCCAAATTTATGGCCTTTTGAATACTTGCCAGTTTTATTTTTTTCTTTTATTTGACAGAGAGAGAGATCACAAGTAGGCAGAGAGGCAGGCAGAGAGAGAGGAGGAAACAGGCTCCCTGCTGAGCAGAGAGCCAGATGCTGGCCTGAATCCCAGGACCTTGAGATCATGACCTGAGCCTAAGGCAGAGGCTTAACCCATTGAACCATCCAGGTGCTTGTGTTTTCTTTTCTTTTCTTTTCTTTTTTTAAATAAAACTCAGTCATGTTATGGTAATATTTATTTGTTCAATGGTTCATAGATACTTAATTTTTCAAATGCTCTCTGAATTGATAACAACTTTCTTTTTGTCTGATTAACAAGTTAAATGGAACAAAAGATCCTACATCACTTTATATTTGCTTGCCAATCATGATTTTGCTTTTAAAAAACTACATTTTAGGGCGCCTGGGTGGTTCAGTTGGTTAAGTGACTGCCTTCGGCTCTGGTCATGATCCTGGAGACCCAGGATCGAGTCCCACATCGGGCTCCCTGCTCGGCAGGAAGCCTGCTTCTCCCTCTCTCACTCCCCCTGCTTGTGTTCCCTCTCTGGCTGTATTTCTCTCTGTCAAATAAATAAAATTTTAAAAAGCAAAAAACATTTTAAACAAGAGATCAAGATGCTAAATGAAAAATATTAATTGCTATTTTCTTCTTGCTTTTTCTTTTTTTAAGAAAAGGTTAATATAAAAGGGCTGAGCCATGTAACTGGATGTTTTATGAATTATGGACACTTGGGAGAAAAATCTACAAAAAAATGTCTTAGAAGTGATGCAAGCCCTACACAAAGGATGCAGTGCTCTCTCTGCGTTCAGTTCCTTTTACTTGGCAAGAACTTCATCACACATGCTTAGTTCCAATCCTCTCTTATAATTCCACCAAATTACTTCTTTTGCAAAGTTGTCAGTACTTCCCTGAGAACAGTCACTTCCTTCAAATCAGGAACTGATTCCTCCTTTTTAAAAGTAGCCACTATCTTGTAGTATAATTGATCTGTTTAAATGTTGCTACCATCTCCTTCTCAGTTTCATGTTCACCTCATGTCCTAAGTAAGGGATCCAACACAGACTGTAGAATTTTCACTGTGGATCCAGTTCCTGCCTCAGCTTCCTTCCCTTACGTATGATTTCATATCTGACCTTGTCTTCACCCAATATGCTTACTCTGGTTTCTCTGGGCTCCTGCCCCAACATCCCTGGACCAGTGCCACCCTATTCGTATGCCTAGCCATGGTTCCAAACCACAGGTTTGGCCAGGGACGCAGGTTGTTTAAAAGTTATTCCCAGGTATTTGGCTTTTGGATGCTATTATTGTTCTCACATCCTGGGTCCTTCCCTGTTTGCCACACTACTTTGTCTCCCAGCTGCCACTGGTATGAACAGCTGAGAGAATGTGTATGATCAAAGACACACCCTAGGTTCCTGCATTTCCAGGCTTCAGCCTCTGTGCCCTCCACAGCCCACTGGCAGGTTACCTTGAGTTTGTACTAATTCTAGCATTCTTCCCTGCTCCATTCCCCACTGCTTGAGAGCTAACAATGTGGCCATTCTCTTTAGAGTATGTGCTGCCCAGGATCCATGTTGGTATCAATCTCTAGTGCTGCTTATGTGGTCCCTTGTACCAGACCATTTGAAAATACATTTTCCATTTGCTCATCAAGAATGTTTATCAGAACACATACCTCCTCTGTAGGCAACCCAATGGCCTCTTAATCTTAGTGTTTTTTTTTGATATGTAAAGTTCACTTTAGTGGCATTTAAATATATACATGAAATACATATAAATAGTAAATATTTAAATGTTTAAATATAAATTTATATAAAATAATATTACATAAATATATATTAAGTATATGTTAATATACAGATTCAAATATGGAAGTATACATGTAAATATATTTCTATAATAAAAATATATAAATGTATACTACATATCAGATATTTATATATTTAATGATATATATATCTGAAATAAGATAAAAATAGCATTGTTGATTTCTGCCATTTAGGAATAAATAATGCCAGCTCTGTGGTATATTACTTAATGCTTTGACCTCTATGATACATATATATATATTCTTATTATGAAAATAGCATTTTCTTACACCTTGAAATCTTTTCTTTCCTATAAGAAAATCCATTTCCATGTCATATGTACACTTTTAAATAGCTGAACTACGTTTCATTGTACAGATGACCAATGTTTATTTTTTTTATTTTTTTAAGATTTAATTTATTTATTTGAAAGAAAGAAACACAGCTAGAGAGGGAACACAAGCAGGGGGAGTGAGAGAGGGAGAAGCAGGCTTCCCGACGAGCAGGGAGCCCGATGTAGGTCTCAAGCCTGGACTCTGGGATCATGTCCTGAGCTGAAGGCAGACGCTTAACAACTGAGCCATGCAGGCGCTCCTACATGACCAATGTTTGTATGAATAATTCCTATGGTTGGAATTCAGAGGGCTTCCACTTTTTCACTATTATAAACAGCACCGCAGTGGACATTTTGATCATGAATGTACATTAGTCGGGTAAGAGAATTCCTACCCATAGAATCAGCTCAGAGGAACACACACCCTGGGACCCTTTGATACACAGGACCCTTCACAAAGTTTCTTCAGTTATTCTTCCAGAAGCACACTCTCATCAACAGTACTATCGGTGTTTTATAATATTTTACAATGAGATATAAGAAAGGCTATTATCCTCAATAACAGAAAATGTTACAGATTGTACACATCACTGTGGCCTGGAGCTTAAGCTCTGTGATGCAAGTACCAATAGGACCCAAGCAGGGGTGGGGGTGGGGGTGGGGTGGTCAAAGAACCTGCCTGGTAGAAGCAACAGGGACAGAAAGATTTCCTCATGAAAGTATAAGCAAAGCATGGAAATAAAAACCACAAGGGGTCTGTGAAAGGGAGAAACATTTAAAGAACAGAGACCATTACATTCAAGATGAAGAGGAAAAAAATCTGTCTAAAACATCACTGGTAGAAAGTAGGGGGCAAGTTATTTGTTTACTTCCTTAAAATATTTTATAAAAACAAGGACTCTCAGACACAGAAAAAGGAGGGAACCAAGATGCAAGGAGATGAGTTGAAAAATTAGAAGGATGAATCAAGAAAAATTGTAAGGCAGAGAAAAATGTAATTGTAGTATTCAAAGCTGTGTGTGACATAAGAAAGAGCCCAAATGATACTACCTGAGAAACAGATACCTTTTCTATTAAGAATGGTGTTATGTTGGGGCGCCTGGGTGGCTCAGTTGGTTAAGCAACTGCCTTCGGCTCAGGTCATGATCCCGGAGACCCAGGTTCGAGCCCCGCATCGGGCTCCCTGCTCAGCAGGAAGCCTGCTTCTCTCATTCTCACTCCTCCTGCTTGTGTTCCCTCTCTAGCTGTGTTTCTCTCTGTCAAATAAATAAAATCTTAAAAAAAACAAAGAATGGCGTTATGCTATATATCGTTCATTTATTCTAAGGAACAATTCTTGGTGCCTAGTGTGCAGAGCAACGTTTGAGGATAAATGTTGAGGATCCCACTTTGTAAAGAATTCAGCAGCAGACGAGGAGAACAATTGGAAAGATTGTATAGGTTGAGTTCTCAAACTGAGGCTGGGCACAGTGCTGCAGGGGCAGAGTGAGCGAAGGATTAACTATGGATAGTGTGAGGAATGTCTTTACAGAAGATATAGCCTGTAAATCGGGGCTTGCAGAATTTAGCAGATTTGGCCAGACTAAGGAGGGACAAGAGGAATTCCAGGAAAAAGAAAGAGCATGGGTGAAGTTCTTAAATCCATGTTCATTTAGACTCAGAAATCGTTAGATAGTAATGATTATAAACAGTGTGAGGGATTGATTTAACTCCTTAAAAAAACCTTTGCCTGAGAAATATGCAAATTACGAGCATGCAGACCCACGTGTCAAGGTTATGACAAATGCAGCTGTTAAAAAAGGTTATGTGACTACAGAATGGGCAAGTTATTTATAGCCATGGGCTAGCTCTATTTAGCATAGTAAAAAATCACAAGGCTTTTTTTAGCTTATATTAAAAGGTCACAGAAACCTCAAATTAGTATTTTTTAAAATATGGTAAAACAAAGCAGAATACAGTTTCCAATACTTAAACTGCTTTTTCTCTAAAGGTCTCAGTGTCTAAACAAAGAGTTAATCGTTCATTGACAGCTCAAGTGTTGAAAACACAGATGTTCCATTTCTTTAAATAACTTCTCTTCCTACAGAATGGCCATGCCCTGTGAGATGTTTCATCGGGTTATACTATGGGATGCATATGGAAGCAATCACATTCTATTCTGGAACCACTTGAAAAAACTCTCTCACTGCACAAAATACAACCACCCCCCTCATTTTTTTTTTAAATTTATGCAGCATGTATTCAGTTTAACAACACAAAATAACTCTGATATTCTTAGAATTTGGCAACATTGCATTTTCCATTCTGTCAGGTGGAAATGAAAAGGGACCAAACATTACTGATAATAACATTACAAAGCTTATTCTCTCGGCTTATGTACAGATGGGAATCATTAATGGTAACAAAATCTTTTTACAATCATTTTATCTATAAGCATAGCAAACACTGAGCTCCATAGTCAAATTTAAAAGAGAGAAGGTTAATAGATAGGCATACAAATTCTATTTCATCCTAAGTATCTTTAATTCAAGGCTCTGAATGAAATGCTCCAAAGTCATTATCCCATTTCTCGTGGATAAATGCAGTAGGAATAACGCAGGTGTGGTAGGAGAAAGAATACTGGATATGGAGTAGGAAGACAAATTCCAGACATCTCATTCTGAGAATGCTTCAGTTTTCTTGAATGAAAATGGGACTACTAGTGAGACTATACCATGGAAAACAAAAAATGAGAATCTATATGACACAACTCTTATAAACCAAAAAGTATTGGAAGCCAATCTTTATGAACAATGTGTCTTTGCTATTATATAGGATAAGAATTCATAACAAATTGCTTGTGTGACTTTGACAATTAACAGGCAACTAAAGGTGGCTGAAGAAAAGTATAAACTGCTTTTCAGTAACTATTTAGCTAACTGCTGCATTTCAAAGTGTGTATAGGGGCACCTGTGTGGCTCAGTCCATTAAGCGTCTGCCTTGAGCTTAGGGCATGACCCCAGGGTCCTGGCATTGAGCCCCATGTCCAGCTTCCTGCTCAGCAGGGAACCTGCTTCTCCCTCTCCTCTCCGTCTGCCCCTCTTTCACTGCTCATTCTCTCTCTCTCTCTTAGGAAAAAAAAAATGTGTATAGAACTAACTAACTATGGGTTAAACACATTTAACACATATGCCCAAACAGATACACACACAAATGACCACTTATCTTTCTTTTTCCTGAGCTACTACTGTCCTACTTCATTCCACTGAGGCATTAACTCTGCCACCCCATAGCTATGTGACTCCAGGGCTTCATTCAGCCCTTTAGCCTATTGTTGTTGGAAATGATAACATTCACCAGGCATTAATCTGTTCCTTGTGTTTATTATGTAGGTTCCATATGTTCTATGTAGTTTCCAGGTCTCTAAACTAGGAAAGGAAAGTGGCTAATTAAAAGCTGCTAAAATGATAATTTTAAAATTTCTCAGCTCAACAACCTTTTAAAATGTCAAAATGAAGGGAGCTTTTGCACTTACTTTAAAGTCTTTTAAATATTGTCTCTTCAACTAGCTTCTAAAAATACAAATAGTAAAAAATGGAATTTACTACTTTCAGGAAATTATTAAAATTTGCACCTAAAAATGATATAACTGCTCCACTGCAATGTGTTAGAAGTCTTTGAAAGTCTAACTAGCAATCCAGAAACACAGACTCATAGTCATTGCATCTCATGTATACTATTCATGAGTGAACGAACCGATATGACTGATAGGTCAAACTACAAATGTGGAAATATTGGATGTGATGTGGGTGAGGGAAGGAAAAGAGAGAAACTTTTTTTTTTTTTTGGAGGAAGCAAGACAAAATGTAAACAACACTGCATAAATTCCCTGAAAATAAAATGATAGCATTTGAGTAACAAAATAAATGACTCAAAATTTCAAAATATAGTGTAAATTGGCTTTAAAATTAAACGTAGCTGTAGAATTTCATTATATTTGATGACTAAGTACTTGTATACATGTGTCTGAAGTAAAAAAAGAAACACAGTGCTCTTTAATTCTTATTTGAAAAACTACATGGTGTTTTCTAAATTCCTAAGAATGAAATGTATATTTATTTGTATGTGCTATGTGCTCGGAGAGGATGCTGTTGAGGCAAAAGGGGAGATCAGTGTGTTTTCGAAATGACAGAGTTTAACAATCTCTTACATATAATATCAGAGCTTCTAAGACTCAAAATAAATTGTAAATGCTAATGACTCCAAAAAGTGCAAATATTTGGGGTAGTTATAAAACATAGAAGTAACTGCTATTGTTAAACTAAAATGGATTTTATGATATCTCATTAGCATTCATTTTACATTTAATTAATATTGTAAGAAATATTAGTAAAGCTTACTGTTAAGATACTAAATAAAGACAAAGAAAATATAAAGTGCTTTGTAGATCACTTTGTAGATCATTTTAGTGACAATATACCCACTGTGAAAAGGCAATGCTCTAAGGAGCTGGAGACCTGAGTTCGTGTTCTTGCTTTGCCAGCTATAACTACATGACTCTTGGCAAGTTACATACAATCTTAAGGCTTTGTATTTGATGCATTTGTAATATACAATTCATAAAGTTATTTGGGAATCTCAAGATCTAGGATGACAAGCAAACTCTTACAACATGACAACTTGGAAACACTCAACGTGCTTTAGAATACTTATTTAAAATTAGAGCTACTGGGGCGCCTGGGTGGCTCAGTTGGTTAAGCGACTGCCTTCGGCTCAGGTCATGATCCCAGAGACCTGGGATCCAGTCCCACATCGGGCTCCCTGCTCTGCGGGAAGCCTGCTTCTCCCTCTCTCACTCCCCCTGCTTGTGTTCCCTCTCTGGCTGTGTTTCTCTCTGTCAAATAAATAAAAATCTTTAAAAAAAAATAAAATAAAATTAGAGCTACGTTGGGACGCATGGGTGGCTCAGTCCTTAAGTGTCTGCATTCCACTCAGGTTATGATCTGCAGGAAGCCTGCTTCTCCCTCTCTCACTCTCCCTGCTTGTGTTCCCTCTCTAGCTGTGCTTCTCTCTGCCAAATAAATAAATAAAATCTTTAAAAAATAAATAAAATAATAAAATTAGAGCTATATTATAGAAGTTGCGTTTTTTAACATTTTAACTGAGTTTTGTTTTTCAGTTTTATTGAGAATATAATTAACATATAACATTGTATAAGTTTAAGGTATATGAAGTGATGACTTGATAAAAGCATATATTATGAAATAACAACAAAAGGGTGAGTTTATACATCCATCACCTCATAAAATTACTTTGTGTGTGTGGTAAGAACATTTTAGATCTATTCTCAGTATCACATAATTTGGGTTATCATTAAAGGCCATTAAATAATGTCCCTATTTAACTATTTGCCAACAAGTTATTTTATTAAAATTGAAGAGATATGAAGGATTTACATGTCTTTATAAGTAGGCATTTATACCTGGAAATCAATCCAAGTTTTAGAGGGAATTATATTTTGTAAGATGGATTTCTGAAAACATACATCATGATCACTTTGGTTAAGTTTCTCAGTAATCATAAAAAGTCAAAAATGGACATTCATCAATACGTCAAACTAAAAATAAACTTGAGATTGATTTAGAACATTGAAAATGAAATAAGTGAGAACTGAAACTAAAATAAGGTCCTATCTCATCATTAAACAATACTCAGACTAAACAAAATTAACCTAGTTCCTTATTCATGGAACTATTTGCTCCATGAACTATTTGCTCTTGGATTCTTAGACTGTGAACCAACTAAAAAGTTTATTTATCAAGACTAATGGTTTGCTTATTAAGACAGTTCGAGATCATTTGCTACTCAGAAAAATTCAAAACAGTTATGTCATAAACTCTGCTCCATCTCAACCATTTCTCTACTTTGCAAGACCTGCCTTAAAATTATCCAGCTCAGTCCCTAACAATGGTTAAATGCCCTGCCCTAGTTTCCTGTTCTATGACATTATTAACTTTAAGTGGTATACTCCTTTCCTGTTGTAGGTTTAATAAACGTAGCTTTATTCCATAAACAGATTTTTCTACTGGACGTTTAGGGACTTTTTACTGTAAAAAGTCTGTAAAAAAATCCCTAAATCACAATTTTAAAGACATTCCTTGTAGTATTTAGAGAGATTAAGATATGACTGTCTTTTACCTTCTTGATGATCAATGGTAAAGTGTTCTTCTCACTGGCATACAGATAAAAGTGAACAGGTGTTGAGGAAACTAAACAAACTGTCATGCTTTGATGACGAGTTCCTGCCGTTCAAAGCAATTCAGTGTATTGTTCTCTAGCCCACACAAGCTAAATACAGATATCTCATTGTGCATCCGTAAAAAATGGCTATCATTAGAACTTCCACCATCCTTCTGGAACTTAAACAAGGAGAAAATGCAAGTAATTACATGATCTTCCACAATATTCCGACGATACAATTGCAATACTTGGGCCTCTACAGAAAAGCTGTTAATAAGATAGATTGGCATTCCTATTCTATTATTTGCCATTTTACTCTTGAACACTTCTCTGAAATAGCATTTGGCTCCCTACCAAGAATACAAAGAAAAGTCTTAAACTATCTTGGCTTCCACATCTAAGAAATTGAAATAGTACTGACAATCTTACTGTGGTTTGAGAAGATTGGAAATAGAATTGCAAGGTTGATAAAAGAAGAGTAAATTGTTCACTTTCTGGACGGGGCTCTCACTTTTGTGGACCAGGGGATAATGACTCTGGATAAGGGTTCTGGGAATGTACTCTGAAAGAGTGACTGAACCAAATTGAATCTTCTGGAGAGAAAGGCAATGTTCCTTCACACGTTGTGAGTAATGTTACCTTCTCACCAGGAGAATGAATCCTGATGACCACTGGGGAAAGGAATATCAAAGAGAGGAGAGAGAACTTGCAGTGTTGCTGTGTGTCCCAGTTATAACTACTACACCTAAACCTACAGAATAAATCTTGCACTGCCTCTTCCTCCTAAAAGTTATTTCCTCAGGTTTTATATCTTCTTTTGTAGGAAATAATGCTTACCAGAAAAATTCAGCAAATTTCCCAAACCTGATGTTAAAAGTCTACCTACATGAATTTCAGAGTTTTGTATTGTTAATTCATGGAAAAGAATTTGGCAAATGACTTTTATATTTCAGGAAGTATTACCACGCTCAAAGTGACGGTTTTTAATATTCCAATAGAAAAGGTGGATTTCTACAAAGAGATACTCATACCATTTTTTTAAATTTTGTTTGTCTCTGGGAAGCTTCTACATCCAAAGCCTTGTCTTTATTAAAGTAAACTTTATTAAATCAAAGGTCCTGTGCTCTTCCTTTTGTTCTTACAAAAGTTATTGTGTTTCTGTCAATTTGGGATAAAAGTATCAGATGCCTGGCTTTTTAAAGAGAGATTAGAACTCCCACTTGGTGAGTAATTCCACCTCCTTTACCACTCACTCCACTCCAAAGGCCATCCTCTCAGGCTTTGATCACAATGCTAATTCATCATAAACCCATACCTCATAATGATCCATCTGTTTAGATTTCCTCATCAGTAGTTGTTAAAATTAGGCAAGGATTTGTTGGTTGGTTATTTTTATTCACAGCCACATTAATGCAAGCCCTAAAGTAATCAGCTTGTATTATGTGGCCTCTCATGCAGGGTGCACAGATTTGCAGCTTGTTTGGTTTATCTAGGCTCATGCTTGTGAGGCAGCTGTTAGGCATTTAGTTAATAAAATCCTCTTCCTCCAGGGAACTATGCTTTGTCCATTCATAGGGAGACACATGTAGCCTACACATGTAGTCTACAATTAACATGAGAAGCATTTTAAAACTAACTTCCTTCCTTCCTTCCTTCCTTCCTTCCTTCCTTCCTTCCTTCCTTCCTTCCTTCCTTCCTTTCCTCCTTCCTTCCTTCCTTCCTTCCTTCCTTCCTTCCTTCCTTCCTTCCTTTCCTCCTTTCTTCCTCCCTCCCTCCCTTCTTTCTTCCTTCCTTCCTTTCTTTTTCTAATTTTTTTAATAAAGTCATCTCTAAAATTTTAGTATATAAGTTCTCTAAAACTAGCTCACTAATTCAAGCATGACAAAACTTGTTCACTGTTTCTTCTTTTAATATTCTTGAAGAGGGTGGATTAATACTTCCTATTATATTCTTGAGATAAATCATATTGACTTCAAGTGTTAGTAAGTAAATGATCTCTGAATGTACTTAAACTATTCAGTCTTTAGCTCATCTTTTGTTCGGTGCTTTTATTTGACGTTTTTTGGTTTTAGTGGGGAGTGTCTTATCTGTCTTTTTCAAATATTGAAGAAATGAAAATATATAAGATTGAACCTTTCCTCATTTGATTGTGTCCCTGCAAAATGATCATATCAATGAAAATCCATTCAAATACCTCATTAAAATTCAGTCCCTAGATGAACAAACTTAATTGGCATAAAGTCAAGATACATAATTATTTAAATGATGAATATCTCTAGAAACAGATTACGATGAAAGGCATCTATTTATGTTGCATCATTTCATTTGTGTCGGAAGTTACACTAAAAATACTGTGTATTGCTGCTAGTATAAAATTATAAATGTATGGCATTTTAAAACCAAAAAGGTTTTATTTAAAATATCTTTGGGGTGCCTGGGTGGCTCAGTCGTTAAGTGTCTGCCTTTAGCTCAGGTCATGATGCAGGAGTCCTGGGATCCAGCCCCGCATCAGGCTTCCTGCTAGATGGGAGGCCTGCTTGTCCCTCTCTCATCCCCCTGCTTGTGTTCCTCTCTAGCTGTGTTTCTGTCAGGTAAATAAAGTACAACAACAACAATATATATATTGAGTATATATATATATATATATATATATATATATATATATATCTTAAATGCTCTTTGGTTCATTTGTATTGAAAAATAGTATCATTATCTAAAGTCTTACTTTTATAAGGAGTCCAGATCAAATCTAACAATAATGTGAAAAATTACCCTGATGTTTAGCACAGACAGCTTTGGATATTAAAAAGCATAAAAGAACCACTCTAATAAGAAATAGTATGTGAGCACAGACCACCAATATGGGGAGAAATTAAGAGACTTGGTTAGGGTGAGTCACCACAACTGTATTCAATAGAAAGCCAGAGTGTGAACATTATTTTAAGAATTAGTAAAAACACAACAAAAAAGAGAGTTGCATGTTACTTAACACCCTGCATATTTCTCTGTCATTCCATTTATATGGCATATTTTTCCTACTACCCAGGGACCTGTAGTGCTAGGCCATGACACTGCTGTGGTTATCTGGTAATAAGATAAATTTTTTTGGAATCTCAGAGAAAGAAAAGTTTATAGTTCATTAAAATTCAACACACTACAGACCTGCTAACACTGCTTTCCATTTCCCAAAAGGCACCGTGGGTCGATGTTAGTTTTTCTTTTTAAAGATCGGTATTATTATTTCAGGTATTTGTTAGTTCAGGACAATGCAAATAGAGTTGTAAGCATAAACATCTAACAGCACTGTGTAACTTTAGAAACGCCTTCATGCTTCTTCTTAATGTAGGTATATCTCTTTCGTTTTCATCTTTTAATGTTCTTGTTTTAACTAGTACTTTTCTGTTATCAGGTAAAATGAATAAGAGTTTCTCTCTCAATACTGTCTGTATTGATGATTTATATTAGTGGTTACAATAAAGCAACTGGTTTATTCATGAAACCTGAAAATACTCTCTTACTTCCCACCATAAAAGGAAAAATGAAACAAGAAAAACATTGGCTTATATCTCTATACACAGACAACAAGGGGATCAGTTGAAAAACACGTTAAGAATGTAGAATATCAAGTGTAACTTAGAAGTCAAGGACTTATTTAGAAAGTCAGCAGAAAGAAAAGATACTCTTCACACCTCATATTTTTAACAGAACTCAGAGCAAACAGAGTTCTAGTTGGACAATTTCTGTCTCTAGTGTATGAGTTTCAACATGCACGTTAAGAGGCTACTCAGAAGTGAGGTTTTCTTGCCATGACTACCATTGCTACAGCACTTAGTACTCTGGTCAATGGCAACTCAAAGAGTTAAACTGGTTCCATTTAATTCTACCTTAAAACCAAAAAAGATGACCGATAAAAACCAGGTATATACTAGATTTTGTTTAAATAGATAGATCTTTTGGGGCGCCTGGGTGGCTCAGTTGGTTAAGTGACTGCCTTCGGCTCGGGTCATGATCCCGGAGACCGGGGATCAAGCCCCACATCGGGCTCCCTGCTCAGCGGGAAGCCTGCTTCTCCCTCTCTCTCTCCCCCTGCTTGTGTTCCCTCTCTGGCTGTGTTTCTCTCTGTCAAATAAATAAAAATCTTTAATAAAAATAAAATAGATTTTTTAAATTTTATTTATTTATTTGCCACACAGAGAGAGATCACAAGTAGGCAGAGAGGCAGGTAGAGAGAGAGAGGAGGAAGCAGGCTCCCTGCTGAGCAGAGAGCCCCACATGGGCCTCGATCCCAGGACCCTGAGATCATGACCTGAGCTGAAGGCAGAGGCTTTAACCCACTGAGCCACCCAGGTGCCCAAATAGATAGATTTTAAACTTCATATGTTAATATGGGAAATGATTCTCCCTTTCTAATTGACCATAAATATTGAAGGCATGTTACACCACATCAAGGCTTAATATCTATCAAAAGGTAAAAACTCTGTAGGCTGTGTTCTATTCCTGAAGAAAACAGAACTGGATATTTATAGCAAAACAATATAGAAAGTTAGAATACTTGGAAAGTAATAAAATTTTCCTGGATAGATGTTATCAACTAAATGACAAATATTGTGTACATGTTTTCTGTAGTTGAGTCTATTTTTATTTTTTAATTAGTTCCTCAAGCATATCTTCCACATTATTTATTTTTCTGTTTGGTTAATTCAATACTCAGCTTCTTCTGATGCATGATTTTAAAAAAGATTTCATTTATGTATGAGAGAGAGAGAGAGAGAGAGAGAGAGAGAGAGAGAGAAGGCATGCCTGAGCAGGGGGAGGGGCAGAGGAGGAGGGAGAGGAACAAGCAAATTGTGATCTGATCCCAGGACCCTGAGATCATGACTTGAGATGAAACCACGAGTTGGATGCTTAACTGAGTGACCCAGGCACTGCTTTGCATATTTTTGTTTATTTACATTTAAAATATGATCTTTACACAAATAATACCATTATAGGATTTTAGAGAATAAAATAGTAATCAAGAACAAAAATGACATATAGTCCTCTATGCAAAGTAACTATTTTAACCACATATAATATGCTTGTATATTGTCAGCCATATATTATTTGGCATAAATTTTTCACGGCATTTATATTGTTTTGTAACTTTATTTTTAATTGGAATACTCGACTTTTAGTCTTTCCAAGTATACTTAAACTTTCCTTTATTTACAAAAGTGATTTCAATTAATTCATACTAAATTCCTGTAAGGTTTACTACAACCTGTCTATCTAGTCCCTTATTGGTTGATATTTGGAAGAAGCCATTATTATTATTGTTGTTGCTACTATTCTAGTTCTTTTATGCAGCAAGCACAGTGACTTTTTCAGTGGGGTTTGTAATTCTAAAATTGCCTTCCTTGATATTTCACATAATTGTAGGTGGTTTGCCTGAACGAAACAAGTATTTTTATTCCTCAAACTGGAGAATATATGTGAAACAGTCATAATTGTCCTTTTGACACTAATGTCAATAGTTATAGTTATCAGCATATCTGGTCAGATAAATGAAATAATAACATAGGGGATTACATGGTCTATGATTTAAAAAAACTATTCATTTCTTTTGACATTTTCCCTCTCTTCCTCTTTGTCCTGATATCATTTCATAATTTTTAAAGTTAAATTACTAGCTTCAAATGACTTCTTGACAGGGAGATCTTGTGATATTAATCAATGTCCTTATCATCAGGCCTAGCCTTTGCTATTTATTAGCTCAAAGGTTATTTCAAATGCTTGCCTTAGATCCTAACATCTAAGAAGAAATATTCAAATCCTTCCTATTAAAGACAGCCTTAATTTAAAATCTCTTCACTTGCTATCAGATGGTGTCATATGCATTAAATCATATCAGGAACATGGTCTTCTCTAATAACATTTGTTTGAATCGTTGTCCCTCATATCTTGTCTTTGATAGTTTTATTGTAAAATTGCCAAGGGAGTTAGAAGATGTTGGTGAATAATGTCAGCATGCAGTCTCCATTCATTCATATTCAGCATGATTATGGTCAACCATTTATCAGCAACCAAGATTGGCACTAGGAATTCAAAGACATAGTATACATATTGCCCGACATCAAAGAGGTTGACCTTACAGCTGCACACACAGACAGTTATAACTATAATGCACTTTGAAAGGTGCAAACATAGAGGCTGGACGTGATCATCCAGAAGCTTCTCTTCTATTTATTAGCCATGTCATGTGAGATAAATTAATTCCCCTACCAGTGGTCAAATATGTAAAATATGGAAATTATGACTGTTCATAATCTATGGATTTGATGAGAGAGTTAATGGCATATGCATATAAACTTTGGCACATAGGAAACACCTAGCAAGTGTAAATTAGATTCATTATGAATATCGCCACCTTTTATGAGAGAATGAAGTCTACAGTTTTGTGGAATACTGGACCTTAAGGGTATTATACCATCAGAAAGTTCATGACATGGTCATCTGTGAACAATTAAAAACAGGAACCAAGCGGGGCACTTGGGTGGCTCAATTGGTTGGGCGACTGCCTTAGGCTCAGGTCATGATCCTGGAGACCCGGGATCGAGCCCCACATCGGGCTCCCTGCTTGGCGGGAAGCCTGCTTCTCCTCTCTCACTCCCCCTGCTTGTGTTCCCTCTCTAGCTGTGTTTCTCTCTATCAAATAAATAAATAAAATCTTAAAAAAAAAACAAAAACAAAAACAAAACCAGGAACCAAGCTGCTACTTAACAAGATGGGGATGGTTATACAAATCACTATGAACTTATATCAAGGGTTGGCAAGTTTCTCTGTAAGTGGTGAGATAATGAATATTTAATGAATATTTTAGTCTTTGAGAGTCAGTTTCTGGCAGGAATTTCTCAACTCTGTCACGGTAGTAGAAAAGCAGCTATAGTAACACATAAACAAATGAGCATGGCTGTGTTCTAATAAAACATTCTCTACGGGAACTCAAATTTAAATTTCAAATAATTTTCAGGTCATAAAATATTATACTACAATTATTTTGATATTTCAACTATTTAAAAGTATAAAACCCATTTTTTTGCCTGTGCAAAAAAAACCAAAAAAAAACCCCACAAAACCCCAACCAGATCTATATTGCATACCATAGTTTGTCAATCTCTGTTCTATATAATATTATGTAGCAACTAAAAATATTGTATTGATTTATAAGAACATGTAATAGTATACCAAAGTTTGCCTCTTTAAGAATCCAAACTATAGAGAAAATACACCTAACAGCCAACAATAGCTTATTATCAATGTTATAAACTACATTACATTATGGTGGTCTTCATTTTTTTCTTTCCAAATTTTCTAGGTTGAGCATGAACTAATTGGATAATAAAAAAGTTTTTATATATTAATATCTACTCAAAGTTGTTAGTTGACAAGTGGCCCAGTGTATTTCATTCAAGGTAAAATTCACATATTCAAAATCAAAAACAAACTATATCCCTAACAATTTTATTTCTCTTACTGCTTTTATAATTTGAATCTGCATAATGTAAAAAAAAAAAGACTGGTTAAAGATGAGTTTGGAAACTTAATATTATGAAATCTCTGTTAATTTTTATAAATTCCCAATCCTTTCTACTTTCACTTTGTGTACATGCATAGCTCTTCTGAGAAAGAAAGACATTATTGCTGTGAGAGATGGAGTGGATGTTGTTAAGTGTGAGAAGAAGAGAAAATATGGGGAAGCAGGAACAGGATTTTGGGTAAACATGAAATCTGAGAGTAAGTTATTTTGGTTATCCTATTATAAAATCCCCAAAACAAACAAAGAAATTCCTCAGAAATAAAAATCATTAAAAATAAAATAGTACACTTCCTGAGAAACATAGCCAACTTCAGGCTTATTCATTCACAAATATTTATTAATATTCAACTATAAGCTATACATTAATGTAGTCACTGAAGATAATCAGATTTAATGGGGAAACATTCCCTTTAAAACAAGAATGAGACAAGTATCTCCACCACCACTACTTGTAGTCAATATGAACATCCCAGGCAGTGCAACAATAATAGTGACAATAACTTTAAAATCCTAAAGGTTTGCAAAAGAAAAAAATACAAATATCATTGCCTGCCAGTGTACTCTAGAAAACCATGAGAATCTATAAATGATTAAAAATAATGGAAATATTCACCAGTGTAGCTAGATACATGATTAATTTAAAAATAAATTATATTTCTATATAACAACAGAAAATAAAATTAGAAAAGAAATATAGCACCACAATTGCAACTTAAATATAAGGTACGATAAATAAAGCTGTAGTAAAAACTGCACAGGATCTTTTCAGAGAAAAAAATGCTGAAAGGCATACAGAAAGACCCAAATAAATGAAGGGTAATTTATGTTCTAATTAATAATTCCCTCAAAGTTAAAAATATACATTTAATGTAATTTTGATTTAGATCTCAAAACGTATTTCATGGTATTCAAGAAGGTGATGGTGACATTGTATGGAAGAGAAAAGGAAAATGAGTAGCCAAGGCAATTTTGAAGATGAATAAATGAAAGGACTTGCCCTATCAGATAAGAGTTATTTATAAAGTTACAGTAATTTAGAGAATGTAGTATTGGTATTAATATAAAATATTTGAAAGTGGTGGAATAGAATGGGGAGCCCAGAAATACACTTAATGTTGATGACTGCTAAAAAACAAAAAACAAAAAACAAGAAAATATTCAATAATTCATCTAGGAAAACATTGTTAGCACCTTATATAACACAAATACAAATATAAAATATATCTATGTTCCTGTATGTATATATTTTCCATGGTAAAAAAGTAAATTAAAAAATCAGGCTCTGACAAATAGTCCTTAGTCTGCATTTTGGCCTATCAGAAAGAATGGGCTATTATCAAATCAGTCAGATTGCATTGTTTATTATTCAGTCCTAGAATTATGGGTATTCGGTGATTCCAGATGCCTTAAATGTTTGATGGCATTGCATTCTTGAGTAAAGAGTACTTGAAATTCTCAACTAGATTATATATAAAAACACAGAAGTGGGATTCACTGAAGATGCTAAAATGATTCCTCATTTCTTTTTAAATGTCATGGAATCAGCTCAAAGTCCTCAGGTCCTATGGTTCCTACTTCTACTAAAATACTGGTTACTAGGCAGCCTGGGTGGCTTAGTCAGTTAGGTGTCTGCCTTCTACTTGGGTCGTCATCCCGGTGGTCCTGGAACTGAGCCCTGCCTGCATCAGACTCCTTGCTCAGTGGAGAGCCTGCTTTTCTCCCTCTCTCCCTGACTCTGCCTGTCGCTCTGCTTACTTCTGCTCTCCTATTTCTCTGTCAAATAAATGAATAAAACCTAAAACAAAAATATTGGCTACTTAAAAAAACAAGGAAAACCTACCTCCCCTGCCCTCATACAGTGCTGGAAATGATCATACAACTATGGTTGAAAGGAATTATTATTCTCTTAGAGATTATGAGACACTCTGCAGAGCTAGATTTGGACGAGAATATGACCTGACTCTATGGACACTAAGCTTACCATATGGCAAATAAAATGACTCAAAGAATCTTCCTGCCTTCCTAAGATGAGTATTATATATCTAGATACCACCGTGGGCTACATGAAGGTAGGCATTTGCCAATACCTATTGAACTGCACATTTTAGATCCATTTAATCGATCATATATAAATTACATCTCAAAGATAACTTCTTGAGAATAAAATAAAGTGGTATGGTGGGGAGCAAGGGGCTTGATCAAAGAAGTTTGGAAACTATTTTTTCTATACCCTTCTTCCTTTTTGGAGAAGGCACAATGAGCATGAATATTTTAGTCTGGAAAATGTTGTACGAATACATGAGATTAGCTTGGTAGACACAGACTGTGTGATGCTGGCATAAGGAAAGGCAAGGGACAGAACTGAGACCAGAAATTAATCCTTATATTTAGAGTCAAATGATTTTTGGTGGTGATGCCAAGGAAATTCAGACTTGTAAACAATAGCATTTTCAACAAATTAGATATCCATATGCAAAACATAAATTCCAACCCATTCTTCATACCAATACACACACACCAAAAAAACTCAAAATTATCATAGGGCTAAATGTTAGAGGTAAAGCATAAAATACATGGAAAAAAAGGTACAAGAAAATCTTTAGAGCTTTTGGTTAGGAAAAGACTTCTCAGATATGACACCAGAAGCAAAATCCATTACATTTTAAAAATTTGTGCGTTAGGGGTGCCAGGGTGGTTCAGTTGGTTAAGCAACTGCCTTCGGCTCAGGTCATGATCCCGGATACCCAGGATCAAGTCCCACATCGGGCTCCCTGCTCAGTGGGAAGCCTGCTTCTCCCTCTCTCACTCCTTCTGCTTGTGTTCCCTCTCTCTCTCTCTGTTTCTCTCTGTCAAATAAATAAACAAAATTAAAAAAAACAAACAAACCTGTGCTTTAGCACACTGAAAAGCCAAACCACAGAAGGGGAAAAAATATACACAAATCATATTTGATAAAACAGAGGTGCTCAGAATATGTAAGGAACCTTTATAACTCAATTATAGAGGAAATCCAATTTTTAAAAATGGGCAAAGGATCTGAATATCAAAAGATACACACAAACTGCTAATTAATGAGCACATGAAGAATACTCAACATCATTAGTAATTAGGAAAATGCAAATTGAAACTACAATGAGATATGATTTTTCAGTCAATAGAACAGCTATAATCAAAATGACAGACAGTAACAAGTGTTGGAGAGATTGTAGAGACACTAGAATTCTCATGCACAGCTAGTGGGAATGTAAAATGATTAGTCACTTTAGAAAATAATTTGGAAGCTTAAAAAGTTAAACTTATCAAATGACCCAGAAATTCCATTCCTAGGTATCCAGTTAGTAGAAATGAAAAATGTATGTCCACACAAAGATGTATATGCAAATATACATTATAGTATTGTTTATAATAACTGAAAGTTGAAATAATCCTATATTTCCATCAGTTTGTGAATAGATAAATAACATGTTTTTATTTTATCCATATAGTGGGGTATGATTCAGCAATAACAGGACCATGTCACAACATGGGTAAACCCCCAAAACACTATGCTATTGAAAGATGCCAGCTGAATGGACACATACATTGCATGATTGGATTTCTGTGAAAAATCTATAGACACAAGAACATAGATTAGTGATTACCTGGGTTTGGAGTAAAAGCAGTGTTTGACAGCAATAGACACGGGAAATACTTTTAGGATGATGAAAATGTTCAAATTATTTTGTAGGGATGTTTGCACAATTCTATAAATATGCTAAACATCACTGGATTGCCTACTTCAATGGATGAATTTTATGATATGTAAATTATACTTCACAAAGGTGCTAAAACATGAGTTGACCAAGGCAAATAAAATACTGTAAATGCCATATATAGCTGCCTTTGTTAATCCTCCTACATCTATGCCCATGAAAAAAATGTGCAAATGAAATTAGTGAGATCAAGTTTTCAGTACATGATGCAGCACTCTATGGCTTGAAACAGGGATACATGTTTTTACATTTAAGCGATGGGCAGCATCTCCTTCAGGCTATCTGCCATAGGTATTATATCTTTCTACCCAGGTTTGATTAAATACTGAAAAGCAGTGAGTTTGACCTTATAATCCTTGACAAGTACCTAGAGAGCAGTTATTCTGTGTGGCTGATTAGGTGGGGAGCCATAAGCTTTAATGGTCAACTGAGCTGGAGTCAGGATTACTCTCTTCCTGAGAAAGTTAAGTAGTTTGAAAATATGCATGCTAGAACAGAAAGCCACTCCATCTTATTTCTTGACTTTTTGCTTTCTCAAATAGGTAAACAACTTCTAAAATGGTAGCCACATCTAAGCCATTTCTGCAGCAGAAAATGCCACAGAGTAATAGCAGCATGTAAAGCAATTATACAACCAGGTCTGTTTTTTTTACATTGCCATGGAAAGGATGCCATTTTTATATAAACTATGACAATAATAATTACATATGGATTGTTACCTACACCTATCTTGAAATATTTATTGAGACTGTCAATAGAGAGAGGAGGTCATTGGGCTAGAGCAGATACATGGCTTTCTCCAAACCAGGTTTTCCTTAAGGAGAGATCAACATTCCGAACCCAAGGGAAATGGAAGGAAACTCATTGGACTTGACAGCTGTGAACTGATTCTTGTGTACCATTTCCCCATGTACTATTGACATGGGCTTTGCGATACTGATATTTGCCT
Source organism: Spilogale gracilis (assembly GCA_004023965.1). Classification (NCBI taxonomy): domain Eukaryota; kingdom Metazoa; phylum Chordata; class Mammalia; order Carnivora; family Mephitidae; genus Spilogale; species Spilogale gracilis. The sequence continues at coordinate 22,095 of PITA01005069.1, read as the reverse complement.
TGATTTGGGGAATTCTATATTTAAAGACCAATAAAATATGATTGGAATAATTCCTCATTTCCAAAGAATATTTTTTGTTACTTTTTCTCCTTGCCTCCATACCTTAATCTTCTCTATATCTGTGACTTAAAGTACCAAAAAGGATCATCGCAGTTTTTTTTTCTTTATTCCCAAAAGGTATTTATGTGACTTTCTCTAGATTTTACTATTTAACATGTATAGCTTAATTCAAAGTATATTTGAAATCATGTAACTGTGAATTGGTTTATAACTCTATGATAAGATTAATGATAGTAATTAAAGAAGATATTATTAATACACACACTTTTTACTCATTTACAAAAAGCCAATGCTTCATAGCTCCGACTTTTGTACTATTTTAGGATCACAACTGCAATATCTGTTTTGTATTTATTGGTCCTAACCTACTGGCATTTAGCACTGAGACAGAAAACAAAAATACAACATTTACTTTTTTATTTGGGATAAGGGGGAGAACCTTCTGTGCACCATGACAATACTGAAGAATGGGTCCTATCTTAATATGACTCTACCATTGATTCCTCATATAGATTAAATTATGAAAAATCAAAATATTTCCAAATCAATTAAAGAGTCCTACAAATAGCAAAATCCGAACAACTTTCATATCTCCTGGTCTCACACATAGAGCATTAAAACTCTTAGCATCTGTTTCCCCAAATCTAAACCAAATTAACCTTAATTCTACTTAGATGGTAGGATTACCAAGAATTTTGAATAAGATAATGTATAAAAGGAACTTAGCAAAGTTGACTAGTGCATAGTTGGCTTTTAGCTGATTAGTTACTATTATTTACACAGTTATTCATTGTTAATGAAACTTATTTGGGCAGAAAAAGTGTTGGAAAATAAAAATTTTGAAAGTTGGTCTTCATATGAAAGAAACTTGAGTATGTTTTTCAGACAAGAAAAAAAAAACAATATTCAACATATCTTATATTTTTCCCCATAGTTCTAACTGATTTTATTGAATCCTATTTTGGAAATCATCTGAAAAACATCTATTGTTGATTATATTTCTCTTTTTGAAGGGGAATACATTTAGAGGAAAACTCTATAAAACCTGAAGTTTCAGGGGTTCTATTTATTGAAATGTGCTCTATGTTCTGTGTATTTTCTGCAAATGAAAAAGAAATTACAGTTAATGGATTATCTGAGTTCCAAAGAAATTTATTTTGCTGCTTTATAAATTAATACCATTTTTCATCAATTATTTATTCTGAGATTTATAATGCATTATCTTTTTGAATACCCAGCAGCATGTAAAGATCTTGGCTTTTTACCAGAAGAATCCTTCCTACAGTTGAATATAGAAAAAGTACAAGTAGCTTTAACTTCTAAGACAAACTCTTTACTAAATACATCATAAAGACATTAAAATATATTAATGGTAAAAAATTGGAGACAGATTGAGAACACAGCATGAGAGAATCCCAATGATATAATAAAAGAGTTCAGATTTGGGGATCAAATTGCTCCAGTTAAGCAATAATTAAACAATTTTAGCCTTAAGGAAGGCTGCTTTGGCTGGCAGCTTGACTGTATGAACAGATGAACTTGTTTTGCAAGCAAATGAGTAAACAAATCTGTTAAATATAGTTAATTTGGTTTTTCACACATTGATCCACCATTTTCTTATTTTCTGAGCTATTCTGACGTCTACTTAAGCCTAGAGGACCAACTACACATATATTAGCTATGGCTTAAATTATGTGAATGAGACTTGAGCAAAAACTTTTTACCTCACTATCCTATGCTGCTGAACACTTTTTTGCTTTTGGTTGTATTGTCATTATTAATTTTAATCCTAAAAATAACATAATTAATTTACCTGATATTTCTACTAAGTTCCCATTATAGATGATTTGTCCAGTTAAAAGTGCTATTATCCAGTAACATTATACAGGAGAAGACAGTGGAGGAGTATGTGTACTCTGATCATGAAAAGTAAACATAGTTAGCATTAGTAATTAACAAGTTAATTTTTAACCCTATGCATCCCTTGAATGTCTTCATAAGAACACCATGCCAAAAAAATACTGATCACTTATTTTATACAAAAGACACTTATATAGCACTTACCAAGCAATACTAACTGTTCTAAGTGTTCTATTAACTCATATGCTCCTCAAAATAACCATAGGATTAAGTGTGATCCCCATATGATGAGGAAACTAAGACAAGGACATGAATTGAAGTAATTCACTAAAGTAGAGAAAATTTTATAAATAACTTGAATAAGGAGATGAGAAGGGAGACAAGGTAGAGAAAGAAGTCTAAGATAATGGCAGAGCTTCAAGCATGGGTAACTAAAATAAAGTTGTTTCACTCATATCACCAGATGAGAAAAAACTGTTGAAAGAAGAGAGGCGGGGTGTAGTCCAAGATGGCAGAGGAGTAGGAGACTTAAATTTTCTTGGGTCCTAGGAATTCAGCTAGATAGCTATCAAACCATTTGGAACCCCTATCAACTGAACAGGAGATTGAAAAAAAGAATAGCAGCAATTCTCTGAATACAAAAGCGACAACTTTCCACAAGGTAGGACATGAAGTGAAGTGAATCTGAGGTGGTATGTGGAAAGATTGACTGCAGGGTGAGGGGCTGGCTCCCAGCATGCAGTAGAGCAGTGTAGCACAAAATCGGAAATTCTAGAAGTCGGCTCCAGTACGGGACCTCACTCTGGTGGCTAAGTGTGGGGTGGAACCCTCGCTGGGGCAGTGTAGTCTCAGGAACCTTGGGGTCACAGAAAGACCAGGGGTGCCTGTGTGTGGCAAGAGTTCCCAGGTATCAGAGCGGGGAAGCTGGCTGCAAAGATGGAGCTGAGGAGTGGGCTCTCAGCTTGGGGTTGCCATAAACTGTGATCCATGGCACACTCAGGCCAGTACTCATCAAGTAGGGACCCAACAACGGCAGATCTGGGGAGACTCATCTTCCTACAGCAGGAGGAGTGGTGTGTGATCTCCATGCAGGAATCTGCTGAGTTTGGAGACTCCAAACGGGGTCAAGAGCCAGAAATAAAAACGTTCCAACACTCACAGGCTGGGTGAGCACAGAGTGCAGTGACCAAAAACCAGGGAGACAGGCATGATTGACAGCTTTTCTCTAAGGGCGCACTGAGAAGTGGGACCTGAGCTTTCAGATCCTCCAGGTTGGTGACATGGAGGCCGCCATCTCCATGCCCATCTTCCAAGGCTCTATGGTTAAGGGAACAAAAGCTCTGAGAGTGAACCTGAGCATTGGCATGGGTGGGGCAGCTCTGCCTTGGGCAAAGACATTTAAGAATCACTGCAAGTGGCCTCTCCCTCAGAAGATCAACAAGAACATTCATTCAAGTCCAAGTTCACTGATCAATGAGAACTACAAAACATTAGTGCACTAGAGCAATACAGCACATAGACTTCATACTTTTCCCCTGTGATTCTTTAGACTTTAATTTTTAAAACTGTCTTTATTTTTTTACTTCTTTTGAATTTTTCTTCTTTCCTTTTTCAATTGACTTATCAATTCCTTTTAAAAAACTTTTTATTTTTCATTTATTGAGTCATATTATATCCCTTCATTGTATTTAAGCTCTTTTTTAAAAAGATTTTATTTAGAGTATGAAAGTACTCTGTGCTTGGGGAGCAGCACCAAATTGCAATCTGATTAAAAGCAGTCAAAAACAAAAGCGTCTTAAGAGGCAATGGGGTAAACTGACAGCCAGTGGCAGGGATATAAAGCTGCAGCTCCAGGCAAGGAATAGAAAGCGCTCCCCGGTGCCATGTGAGTGGTGCAGGGAGTCCCTAAAACTGGCGCTTGGTCTGCTATTTGGCTAGGTGTGCACAACCTGGAAGGGAGGTGACCCTGCAACATCGGGCAATGAGTGGGGCCACGGGATGTTAGTGCTTCCAGCGTGGGTTTGGGCTCCAGAGACAAGCTCTCATGAATCGGCATCAGTCTCAGTTTCTGTGATGCAGCAGTGAAGAAACAAGTGGGGGCTTTGGGCACCATCCTGACCAGCATCTGGTTGCGCACTACCTGTGAGAGGTGGTGGGGTGTAAGGGAAAATACATAGAAAGTCTGTGTGTCCTGCACCATCTAGAGGGGAGCTAACTGAGTCCACTCTCTGAGACAGAGGTCTGGGTGCAGACATCTTACTTTGCCCTGACTTTCCAAAAAACTGCAAAAAGCTGCAAAAAGCTGCAAAAGCCACAAACGAACAAATCCTCCAGAGAAAGAGACTAAAACCCTGGTTACCACAGAGCCCAGCCCCTAGAAAAGGGGCTGAGAGACTTAGCCCAAGTAACACTCACTGAAAAACAACACAGCAGGCCCCTTCCCCAGACAGAAAGCCAGAAGAACAAGAGAAAAACACCAAAGGATCTCCATAAAACTGTAAAACCCCAACATTAGGGAAAAAACCAATATATTAAGCTCCTGGTACTACGCCAAAAGCTGTATTTTTTTTTTTAAGATTTTATTTATTTGACAGAGAGAAACACAGCCAGAGAGGGAACACAAGCAGGGGGACTGAGAGAGGGAGAAGCAGGCCACTCACCAAGCAGGGAGCCCGATGTGGGACTTGATCCCGGGTCTCCGGGATCATGACCTGAGCCGAAGGTAGTCGCTTAACCAACTGAGCCACCCAGATGCCCCTGTATGTTTTATAGACACAGGTATTCATTTTATTTTCCTTTTAATTTTTTTTATTTTTATTTTGTAAGTTTTCATTTTAAATATTAAAATCATTCTCACAGTTTTTGTTTTTATTTTTAACCCATTTATTATTACAATGTAATACTAAATACAGCACTCTATAATAACTTTTAACCTTAAACTTTTTTCCAACACATATCTGTGTTATTTTTTATTGTTGCTTCTTTTGTATTTTTTCTATTTTTTTCTTCTTTCCTTTATTCTTTTTTCTTTTAAATATACATATAGATATGAGCTTAAAGGTAATCCTTCATTCCTATTCAATACACCTCTATATATAAACTAGTTTTAATTTTCCTAAATCTTTTGAAAGTGCAGTTCTCTAACAGTAATAACAAGACATACCCAGGAGAAACTAAAACACTTTCCTTGCCCACAACGAGGGTGCACACTCACCTTCCCATCCTAGTCTTCTGTCAGTATTTCTGTGTAATAGTTCTTGCCTTTGTAATATATAAATACTGTTCTTGGGGGTAGTTTGGGTTGGGTTTATCTTTTTGATTTCTTCAACTTTCTTTAACTTTTGATGGTATTTTTCTTTACTCTTTTATAGTTTTGTACCATATAAATCCTACTGTTGGGGCCCATTTGGGCCGGGTTTTTTCTTGCTTCTTTTCTCTCTTTTTTCCTCTTTTTTTCTTTCTTCTTCCTTTTTGGTGGTGACTTCTGATTCCTCCAAAACCTTACATCGCGCAACTCGCCTGGATGGTGGCTGACACATTTAGGTATACATCCCCTCAACCACTCCTCACCAAAATGATTCAGAGGAGGAACAACCAACAGAAGAAAAATCCAGAAACTGCAACCCCTGTCATAGAAATACTGGATATGAACACAAACAATATGATAGAAATGGAATTCAGGGTAGCAATTATCCAAGCAATGTCTAAGTTGGAAAAGAACATTAGTGGAAAGATAGAGGCTATAAGGGCAGAACAGAAAGCTAAACTGGCAGAGGTTAAAAAGGCTATTAATGAGATCCAATCTAATTTAAATACTCTAACAGCTAGGGTAGGTGAGGCTGAAGATTGCATTAGTGATTCAGAAAACAAAAGGATGGAGGAGGAGGAGCAAGAAAAATCTTGGAACAGCTAAAATACCATGAAAATAGAATTAGGGAAATAAATGATGCCACAAAATGCTCTAATATCAGAATTATTGGAATCCCCGGGGGAGCTGATAGAGAAGCCTAGAAGATATAGTTGAACAAATCCTGGGTGAAAATTTCCCTAATCTGGGAAATGAAACAATTGTTCATATCCTAGAGACAGAGAGGACATCCCACCCCCCAACAAGATCAATGAGGCTAGAAAAATCTCCAGGCACATAATTGTGAAATTAATGAATCATAAATTCAAAGAATATGCCTTAAGGGTCCTAGGGGGAAGTGCTCACTTACGTACAGAGGGAGGACCATCAGAATAACATCAGACCTATCCTCAGAAACCTGGCAAGCCAGAAAGGGTTGGCAAGACATATTCTGGAAAAAAAATGAAAAAAATATGCAACCACGGATAATGTATCCAGCAAGGTTGACTTTCAAAGTGGAAAGAGATAGAAAGAGCTTTCAGAACCGGCAAGGTCTAAAGATCAGTCTCAGTCCCTCTGCTTGTGTTCCCTCTCTAGCTGTGTTTCTCTCTGTCAAATAAATAAAATCTTAAAAAAAAAAAAGAACATATCGTCCATATACACAATGGAATATTATGCCTTCATCAGAAAGGATGAATACCCAACTTTTGTAGCAACATGGACTGGATTAGAGGAGATTATACTGAGTGAAATAAGCCAAGCAGAGAAAGTCAAGTATCACATGGTTTCACTTACTTGTGGAACTTAAGGAGTAACATAGAGGACAGTAGGAGAAGGAAAGGAAATGGGAAGTGGGGTAAATCGGGGAGGGAGATAAAACATAAGAGACTTTGGACTCAGAAACAAACTGAGGGTCATGGAAGGAAGCTGGTGGGGGAATGGGTGAGCCTGGTGGTGGGTATTGAGAGCATATATTGCATGGAGCACTGGGTGTGGGGCATAAACAATGAATATTAGAACCCTGAAAAAATAAAAACATTAAAAAGTAATAATCAATTTAAAAAGACCGAAAAAAAAAAAGAAAAAAAAAGAAAGAAAGAAGAAAGGCAGGAAAGGTAGCATAGAATTAGAAGACAGAAGATGAATGTGACTTTTGAACAACTTACAAAAGGCTCATATGCCTTTTTAAATTGAAGTATAATTAACATATTAATTTCAGCTATACAGTATGATTCAGCAAGGTTATGCATTACTCAGTCTTATCACAGTAAGTATATTCCTAATCCCCTTTATTTCACCCACCCTCTTCCATCTATCCTCTGTAAGTCATCAATTTGTGCTCTGTATTTATTTAAGAGTCTGTTTTGTTTTTTTTTTTCTTTTTCTGTCATTTGTCCCTTTTTTTCTTTGGTAATTTGTTTTGTTTCCTAAATTTCACATATAAATGAAATCACATGGTGCCCATCTTTCTCTGACTCAAATATACACATCACTTCTACTTTATTCATCCATCTGTGGCAGACTCTTGGGTTGCTTCCACATCTTGGTTATTGTAAATAATGCTGTAATAAACATAGAAGAACATATATCTTTTTGATTCAGTATTTTGTATTCTTTACATAATTCCATCCAGGACTGGAATTACAGAATCACCTCATAATTCTATTTTCAATTTTTTTAGGAACCTCCATACTTTTTTCTACAGTGGTCACACCACATTGCATTTCCACCAATGGTGCCCTAGGGTTTCTTTTTCAACATCCTTATTAACACATGTTACTTCTTTTTTTGATTCTAGCCATTCTGAGAGGTGTAGTGTGATATCTCATTGTTGTTCTTCTGATTTGCATTCCCTTCATGGTTAGTGATGTTGAATATCTCTTCACGTGTATGTTGGCCATCTGTATGTCTTCTTTGGAAAAATGTCTATTTAGGTTGTCTATCCATTGTCTAATTGGATTATTTCTTTTTCTGTGCTGAGTTGTGTAAATTATGTATATACTTTGGATATAAACCCATTATAGGATAAATCATTTTAAAATATTTTCTCTCATTCACTAGGTTGCCTTGTTGTTTTGTTAATAGTTTCCTTCATGGTGCAAAAGCTTTTTATTTTGTTGTCATTTCAAGAGTTTATTTTTGGTTTTGTTTCCCTTACTTGCAAAGACATATCTATAAAAAAATGTTTCTTCAGTCAATGTCAAGGAAATTACAGCCTATGTTTTCTTGTACAAGCTTTGTGGTTTCAGATCTCATATTTATATACTTAATCTATTTTAAATTTATTTTTCTGTATGGTATTAGAAAGTGGTCCATTCTCATTCTTTTCAGTGTTGCTGTCTTATTTTCCCAGCCCCATTTATTGAAAAGCCCATCTTCCCCCATCGTATATTCTAGCTTCCTTTGCCATAGATGAATTCACTATATAAGTGTGGGTTTATTTTTCTGGGCTCTGTATCCCTTTCCATTTATCTATAAGTCTTTTTTGTGTGTGTCAGTACCATAGTATTTTGATTACTGTAACTTTGTGGTATATCTAAGGTTATGATACCTCCAGTTTTCTTCCTCTTCCCCAAGATTGCTTTGGCTATTCAGGGTGTTATGTGGTTCCATATAAGTTTGAGGACACTTGTTCTAGTTAGGTAAAAAATACTATTGGTATTTTGATAGGGATTGCATATGTTGATCAACATTTAGTTTAATGAGGCTAAAATGCTCAAGCTTTGTAAAAGTAGAACTGAGTTGAGTTTTGTTGTTGTTTTTTTTTCCTGGGTTACGTCAGCACTGGTCTGGGTAGAGAAACTTCCTTTTTTTTTTTTTTTTTTAAAGATTTTATTTATTTATTTGACAGAGAGAAACACAGCCAGAGAGGAAACACAAGCAAGTGGAGTGAGAGAGGGAGAAGCAGGCTTCTCGCCAAGCAGGGAGCCCGATGTGGGGCTCGATCCGGGGCTTCCAGGATCATGACCTGAGCCAATGGCAGATGCTTAACAATTGAGCCACCTAGGAGCCACTGTGTAGAGAAAGTTTTATCAATACTAAATTTCTTCACTATAACAACCCCTACTCTGTGAGGTAATCAATCTAAATTGGTACATCATGTTACTTAATCATGGAGTCTATTTTTTCCTTTATAGTACTTATCATAAGTTATAATCATATACTCATTTATATGTTCACTGGTTAAGTGTTTGTTTCCTCCACTAAATAGTTCTTCATGAAACTATTACTTTATCTCATTTTACAGCAATATATATCCAGTTATTAGCATAACATATGGTACAAAGTTAATAAATGATCTAAGTATCTCCTTATTAAAAACTAAATTCTTTTTAATCGAAAAAGATTAAAAAACTAAGGTCATATTTGGGAGTTGTTATGCATATTACTTTGTTAAAATATGAAATAAAAGTCTATAAACTTTCTGGACTTCTTTTTAGATATTAAAGATTAGGAATAGTAGCAACTAAGTAAACAGTGAATTTGCTAAATTTAAACATTCCTCTTCCAAGTGGTTAAAGTCTATTAATACTTCAACTGTTCAAGGTCTTGGATGTGAAATATTTAAAAATACAAAAGGCTGTAATATAATGTTGTAAAAGGCAAAGAGAAAAGCACTAGTGTAGATCAGGGAGATTTATGTTAAAACTAACAGAAGTTAGCCTCACAGCGGGAGTGTTACCAGAAAGAAGTACTTCTTGAGATGGAAAAAAATGTGTGTTGATAAAAGTTCAAATACTTCAATCAAAGTAGAGTACAGCATACACTAATTTTTTTTCACAGATGAAAGACCCAAATAAAGTAAGCTTTAAAAAAATCAAAGTACAATAAAGGTCTGTGATCCAGAACATCTTCAATCACAGCCTCTTATTCTACTCTGTCATCTAATTTCACCATTCTCCACTCCAGTGCCTTTGACCTTCAGAGAACAATAATGCCAATGGCTTTTACAGTTATTTGCCCCATTGTGCCACTGTAATTGAGTTCACCTAAGGACCTATTCTACATTGTATTAATAATTGTTTATGCTAGATGTATTTTAGTCACCCTATAACAAGGGTTTGTAAAGTCTAATCAGGAAACTTAAAAGATGTTTTGTATTATTGATGATGAAGTATCCTCAACTATATTGAATTTTTCACTATTGTTTAAAAAATAATTATTTATCTTTATGTTTACAGATAAAAAGACAAAAGACATTCATTCTTTACTATGCTCTTTTGTTTTGAAATTAAAGGAAAAACTATCCCTATAGACGTGATCCTATAACTTAATATTAATGAGAAAACAATACTGTTTTCCTTCTGATGATGAAATATGTAATTTTAATTTTAATTGCTTTATATAGTCTCCAAGTTCTTAGCATCTCAAAATTCTCTGAACATATATTCAGTGTAAACTATGTATAGTTCATAGCTTATTTTATGGATTATATATAATTTCTTATGTATTTTATATATAGTTTATTTTATAGTCTCTATAAAATAAGAATATTTTTTAATCATTAAAGTCTCAAAACAGAAGACCAAAAGTAGAAAATACTATTCTTCAAAAGAATCTTCTTTGCAACAAATGTCCAAACACATGCAATTTCCAGAAATATTAACAGAATGCCAAAATATCTATGTAAAAAAGTCCACATTTTTTTTATTTCCTTCCAAGTTATACTCAACACAACAAACTCTCAGTGCATGTAGTATTGTAGACAGTTTCATTTCTAATTTAATTTTATTTATACACTCAACTAAAAATTTTAAGTGTACACATTAAGTTGAAAAATTTACACACACACCCCCAGTAGGCTTTGACCCTACAACACGGCAAGGGCTTTCTCCAAACCAAGTGAAGATCTGAAAAACCGACAAGGAAGTTTTTGTTTCCTGACACTGGTGATTCTGACAGATGAGAATGCCTATGGGCAGTCTGCCTAATATCATAGTGTATCAGTCCAAGCCTGAATGCAACTCCTTTGAAGGTATGAGTGGAGAATGATAGTAGGCCAAAAGTTTTTCATCAGTTATTACTAGTCCCCTTTCTGAACATGAATCACCCTTTGTCAGGAAACAATTTATCATATACTGCCCCCAATGATAAACACAAGACATTTTTATCCATTCTCTACTATTTCACAATAAATTATTATTTACATTTTATCCCTACACTTTGGCCATGCTCTTTCTCTACAACTCTGTGACACACCTGCCATGTCAGTCACACTTAGTGCTCACTCTCGACTACTGACCCATACTAAATTTATTTATTCCTCTTTCTGTTTTAAGTGCACTTTGCCCAAACACTAATTTCCATACTAACACCACAATCTGACATGTCTTTCTACCTTTACTCAGTGCACAGTTCATCATTCCTCAAAGCAAGAGCAAGTTAACTTCTATTTCTTATCCAAGTTTAGCCCATATCAATTATTCTTACTCTAATTTTACTCATTACTTTGAAATTTAGCACATATTATTTTTAAATTGTTTCAAGCCCACTGGCTCATCATCTAACTGAACTACAAAGTGCTCTGGTCCTGACCTATATTTTGTACCTCCCACAATTTGGTCACTAACAGTGTTGGATGTCATATTGAAGGGGCAGGCTTGTCATTGAACTGATTTTTCATGCTGGCAGATGAACAAAAGATGGAAAGCCACTCAGTAGAGACAAGGACATGAGAACATTAACTTCTGCTATCATTGCCAGGAAGAGAAGAGTGGTGAAATCCCCATGTGTGCCTACTGAAATATCTCCAAAATAACAATTACAACAACCACAATTACAACAAAGACTAGCATTTGCTGGACTCCTACTTTGTGCCACATGTTAAACCAGGAGTTTAATAGATAACAGCATTTCATTTAGTCAGAATGATAGTAGTATTAAGCAGGTTATCCCTATCTCCATTTTACAGATCAGGAAAAGGAGTCTTAGAAAGAATAAGAAACTTGCTAAAGACTTCTAATTCTGCAGGTATAAGGATAACTATAATAAAAACTTATTTTGGTTTGACTTTAAAGTTTTTTACCACAGAATTGTAGGAAGAGCTTAGGCCTTCTAAAAACTATTTATTTATTCATTAAAACAGGAATCACTCACCAAAATTACTTATAAGTAGCTTGTTAGTTATACATTATTAGAAAGCAATATTCAGTCAAGACCTGTTGAGTATCTAGATATAGTAAAATATACAAGGAATTAAAATACATAATTATACTATTAAGAATAACAAGAAATCAAAAATTACATAAAAATATAACAAAATTAAAAAAAATTTTAAACAATATGTAGTATGTCTAATACCTGACACATTAAATTTTATGGGGGATATTTTTCTTTTTATTCCAGTTAGTTAGTTCCAGTTAGTTAACACAGTGAATATTAGATTCAGATGTGCAATATAGTTATTCAACACTTCCATCTAACACACCCAGTGCTCCTCACAAGTGTACTCCTTACGCCCATCATCTTTTTACTCCATTCCCCATCCACCTCCCCTCTGGTAACTGTTAGTTTGTTCTCTATAAGTTGAGCGTGTTTTTTGGTTTATTGCATTCCCACTCTTTTTATCCTTCTGCTCACTTGTTTTGTTTCGTAAATTCCACATATGACTGAAATCAAATGGTATTGTTTTTCTCCGAATGACTTACTTTACTTAGCATAATACTCCAACTCATGTTTTGCAAATGGCAAGATTTCACTCTTTTTGTATGGCTGAGTAGTATTCTAGTGTGTGTGTGTACATGTGTGTGTGCACTCCACATGTTCTTTAGTCATTCCTCAGTCAATGGACATGGGCTATTTCCATAATTTGGCTACTTGTAGATAATGCTGCTATAAACACTGAGGCACATATATCCCTTTGAATTTGTATTTTGTGTCCTTTGGGTAAATCCCAAGTAGTGCAATAGCTGGATTATAGGGGAGTTTGTTTGTTTAAGATTTTATTTATTTATGGGAGCCTGGGTGGCTCAGTCATTAAGCATCTGCCTTTGGCTCAGGTCATCGTCCCAGAGTCCCAGAATGGAGGCTTGCATCAGGTTCCTTGCTCGGCAGGAAGCCTTGTTCTCCCTCTCTCACTCCTCCTGCTTGTGTTCCCTCTCTAGCTATATTTCTCTCTATCAAATAAATAAATAAAATCTTAAAAAATAATTTATTTATTTGAAAGTGAAAAGAGGGAAAGACAGTGAGCATGAGCAGAGTGAGAAGCAGACACACCACTGCACAGGGATCCCAGGAACCTGGGATCATGACCTGAACTGAAAGCAGAGACTTACTCAGTCAGGTAAGCCCAGGCACCCCCATAAGGTAGTTCTATTTTTAACTTTTTGAGGAACCTCCATACTGTTTCTTACAGTGGCTACCCCAGTTCGCATTCCGACCAGCAGTGGAAGAGGGTTCCTCTTTCTCCATATCCTTGGCAATACCTGTTGATTCTTTTGTTGTTGATTTTAGCTTTCACACGTGTGAGGCAATATCTCATTATAATTTTGATTTGCATTTCCTTAAGATAGATGATGATGTTAACATATTTTCATGTGTCTCTCGGCCATCTCTATGTCTTTGGAAAAATGACTATTCATGACTTTTGCTCATTTTTATTGGATTATTCATTTTTGAGTGCTGGGTTTTATATATTCATATGGATGTAATATTCATTGCAGGCTGAAGGTTTAAGCAATTAGATGGGCTAGGAGAAAGACCTTGGAAAATGAATGGGAAGGATTATTATCAGAAGAAGGGAAGGCCTCAGAGTTGGGGGTGGGAGTTAAGTACAGTTCTTCATTCAGATGACACTGAAAAAATACACTTGACCAAAGGAGAGAGTCCACATAAGACATGATAGATAGAAGGCTGGAAAATTGCCCCAAGGTGGGTGGGGGGAGAAAGTTGTCTCAAGGAAAAAGAAATTAAAGTCCCTCTGGGATAGCGTGGTGGGAAATGTTGGACCTAAAAGAATTTTCTCTATGCATGTTCCACTTCTTTTGGATTCTTTACTTTTCTTCCCTGAACTCTTTATTTTGACTGTATTTGCAGATGTTCTTTGTTTATGCTCTTTTATAAGTTCCTAACCAATCATGAACTGTGACATTGTTTACCATGTTCACATTTACTCCATTTCTCTATCCTTCACCCTCTTCCTTATAAAGCAACTTCCTCAAAAAGAAAAACTTTTTCAACATGTGAAATAATTTTTTTTTTACAATTACAGTCTATCATCACACAATGTTGTGTAGCAAAAATGTAGTCACAGGTTTTGAAGCAGACAGAGCTAGATTTTATTCAAGCTCAGTCATTTGGCAAATCACCTACACAAATGTTTCAAATCTTAATCTATAAAGTGGTGAAAATGGTAACTACTTGACAAGATTGATGTGAAAATTGAAATTATATATGAAAACCACTACTTTTACAACACAGTAAATATCATACTAGTGCTGGGTATTATCAATTCTTCATCATTCATGTAAAAAGTTTACATCTTATGCCAGAAACTCTTTTGTACTGTAGTATAGCAAAGAACAAAAGAAAACAAAACAAAATTGTCCACATGCTATAGAGAATCTTACATGCTAGTTAGGAGATTAAAAAACAATAGGGATAGAGGGAACATTCGCTAACCTCATAAAATCTATCTACAAAAAACACACAGTGAATATCATTCTCAACAGGGAAAAGCTGACAGCCTTCCCATTGAGATTAGGAACAAGACAAGGATGCCCACTCTCCCTGCTATTGTTCAACCTAGTGTCAAAAGTCCTAGAAACAGCAATCAGACAATAAAAAGAAATAAAAGGTATTCAGCTTGGCAAAGAAGAAGTCAAACTCTCTCTCTTTGCAGATGACATGATACTCTATGTGGAAAACCCAAAAGACTCCACACCCAAACTAATAGAACTCATACAACAATTCAGTAATGTGGCAGGATACAAAATCAATGCACAGAAATCAGTTGTGTTCTTATGCACTAACAATGAAAATATAGAAAGGGAAATCAGAGAATTGATTCCATTTATTATAGCATGTAAAACCATAAGATACCTAGGAACAAACCTAACCAAAAAGTTGATCTGTACTCAAGGAACTACAGAACACTCATGAAAGAAATTGAAAAAGAGACAAAAAGACTGAAGAGCTTTCCATGCTCATGGATTGGAAGAATAAACATTGTTAAAATGTCTATACTGCAGAGAACAATCTATACTTTCAATGCCATCCTGATCAAAATTCCACCAACATTTTTTCAAAGCATTGGAACAAACAATCCTAAAATTTATATGGAACCAAAAAAGGACCCCAAATTCCTAAGGAATTGTTGAAAAAGAAAAACAAAGCTGGGGGCATCATGTTACCTGATTTCTAGCTTTATTACAAAGCTGTGATCACCAAGACAGCATGATATTCGCACAAACACAGACACTTAGACCAATGGAACAGAGTAGAGAGTCGAGATATGGACACACAAATCTATGGTTGAATCATCTTTGACAAAGCAGGAAACATTATCCAGTGGAAAAAAGACAGTCTCTTCAATAAACGGTGCTGGGAAAATTGACAGCTACATATAGAAGAATGAAACTCAACCATTCTCTTATGCCACACAAAGATAAACTCAAAATGGATGAAAGACCTCAATGTGAGGCAAGAATCTATCAAAATCCTAGAGGAGAACATAGGCAGTAACCTGACTGACATTGACAACAGCAACTTCTTTCAAGACACATCTCCAAAGGCAAAGGAAACTAAAGCGAAAATGAACTTTTGCGACTTCATCAAAATAAAAAGTTTCTGCACAGCAAAGGAAACTGTCAACAAAACAAAGAGACAACCCAAAGAATGGGGGAAGATATTTGCTAATGACACTACAGACAAATGGCTGATATCCAAGATCTATAAAGAACTTCTCCAACTCAACAACCAAAAAGAGGATGATCACCTCAAATAATGGGCAGGAGACATGAAGAGGCACTTCTCCATAGAAGACATACAAATAGCTAACAGACACATGAAAAAATGTTCATAGTCATTAGCTATCAGGGAAATTCAAATCAAAACCATATTGAGATACCATTGTAACAGCAGTCAGAATGGCCAAAATTAACATGATAGGAAAGAACAAATGTTGGAGAGGCTGTGGAGAAAGGGGAACCCTCTTACACTGTTGGTGGGAGTGCAAGTTGGTGCAGCCGCTTTGGAAAACAGTGTGAAGATTCCTTAAAAAATTGAAAATGGAGCTACCATATGACCCTGCAATTGCACTACTGGGTATTTATCCCAAAGAGATAGATGTAGTGAAAATAAGGGACATATATATCCTAATGTTCATTGCAGCAATGGCCACAACTGCCAAACTGTAGAAAGAGGCAAGGTCCCTTCAACAGATGAATGGATAAAGAAGATATGGTCCATATATACAATGGAATATTATGCCTCCATCAGAGAGTATGAATACCCAACTTTTGTAGCAACATGGACCAGCTTGGAGGAGATAATGCTGAGTGAAATAAGCCAAGCAAAGAAAGTCAAGTATCATATGGTTTCACTTACTTGTGGAGCCTAAGGAGTAACAAGGGGACAGTAGGAGAAGGAAAGGAAATGGGAAGTAGGGTAAATCAGGGAGGGAGATGAAACATGAGAGACTTTGGACTCGGAAGCAAACTGAGGGTCTTGGAAGGAAGGCAGTGGGGGGATGGGTGAACCTGGAGCACTGGGTGTGGGGCATAAACAATGAATCTTGGAACACTAAAAAAATAAAATAATGTAATGAAACAATTAAAAAAATAAAAAGTAAAAAATATTTTTCAACAAAGTAATGACTTGGAAATAGTTTAGAATACTATGAAAATATTAAATTCATAAGAATATATTTCAAAAAGACATATCACAGAAGATTCAGCCAAGCATTTTTGGATAATTGGTATTTTGTCAATGGCTAAAGGATAAAAAAATATTCAATCTAAATTGTTTGAAATCTATGCATAGTGATCAATAAGAAACAAAAACAAAGTATTTTTGAAAGTATGATTTCAGCCAGTGATACCTTTCAAGGATCTACTTTATATTTTTTTAAGAACAAACTATTAAATAAAATGAGTTTTTATTTTTTTCTCAATGATTTTATTTACTTGAGAGACCAGGAGAAACAGCAGGGGGAGAGGGGCAGAAAGAGGAGAGAGAATCTCAAGGGGACTCCCACTAACCACAGAGCCTAAGGTGGGATTCTATCTCACAACCTTGAGATTAGGACCTGAGCCAAAATTAAGTTGGAAGCTCAATATAGTCACCTAGGTACCCCCAAGTACTGTTTTTCTTATATGGTGGTTAAAAGGGAAACTTCAGAAAACAAAATATCTCAGTTCCCAAGCTCTGATTTTTCTCAGCTTTGTGGTCTAGCTTTTAGAAGTTGCATGTTACTTTTTTGATGATGCCAATTTTGTGGAAAATTCATTTTTATGGAAAGACCAATACCCTCTCTGGTAAATTATGTAATCTCTTTGGAAATAAAGTAGTAGTATATGTATATACTAAGCTAAATCATATGTCAGCTGTAATGCAATGTTCTGCTTAGCTAAAAAAAAATAAAAAAATGATGATCTATAGAACATACTAATTAGGCTGAATGTTTTCTATCATCTTCTCTAATACTAATTCCTTGACTCTTTAATTTCCTTTTTATAATTTGGCCCACCTTGTTTCAAATTAATGTGAAGCAGCTAAAACATTAAGATCTACATCTGGAAAGAAAAATAAAATTAAAAAAAATTGTGTTTGTACTTTCTCTTTCACAAAGTGACAAAACCAAGTGCTATCAGGTTATATATAACTATCCTTTTTGATTTTGGATAATTCTTTCTTAGCAAACTTTGTCTTCTTTTCATAAAGTATATACAAAAAAGAAAAGAAAGAAAAAGTATATATAACATACACATATAATTGTTTCAAGTTCCTTTTCTAAAACTGAGCACTAGTAAAGGGCTCTTTAAGATTATACTCCACATTCTAATTTCTAGTGAGTCATCCTTCTGTCCTATAAAATATGATACAAACAGAATGCAGGGACTCATCCTCTAGCTAATACATTGTTTAGAGACTTACTAACTTTGGAAAAGACACATGGTCATGAGGACACAAGAAAATCTAAGCACTGCAGAAGCAACTACATAATTTGTTCCTTGATTTATTACATCTTTGGCAGGCAACGCTCCAAGCTTCCATGCATATACGGGCAATTGGGGCATCCGTGATGAAGTGCTGTTGACAGAAGTATGGCCCGTGGTAACATGATTGCTATAATAAGGAACCATGGTAAGTCAGACAGCTGTATCAATGGTTATTCTCTGCTTTGATATTTCAAAATGTCAACATGCCATCACAAACTGTCAGGGGAAAAAATGTAGAGATGTGGGGAGAGGAAAGTACACTTCTATCTGCAGTTCTTTAATCAAGTCATTGTTTGAATGCCCCTAATCACAGGCACATAATACATGCAGTTCTGTTACTTTTCTGAAAAATGAGGATTTCACTAAAAGCTGAATGTCAAGTTCATCAGTCTTATTTTATAATCATCATTTATTTGGTCTCATGAGATGTTACAATTTAACCCTACTAGGTCCATAAAGGAAACTTCTTGACAAAACATGAGAATTAATAACTAGAACATCACTCCAGTAAGCACTTATTTTTCAAATAAAAAAACTGTATCAGAGAAACAACAAAAATTCTTAACATTATGCTGAATTAAGCTATATTATATATGAAGTCCTAAAAATAGGGGTGGGATTAATTTAGCACATCCATTTCATTTTTGCTTCTATCTATCCTATCAGGTAAAAACATTTATTAATGAAATAACTGACTCCTCCTTATTTAACTCATTCTATTTTTCTAGTTTCTTTCTCTAAACTCCAATTTATCAAATATTGAACTTTAAAGTATTAATGATTTGTGCAGTAATAACTTCAAATAAACAATATATCTACTGGTGATTTATAATATATTCCATATATTTTATCATCCTTGAATTCAGGAATTAGCACACATAATAAAATAGAGTATGTTATAAAAGAAAAATTATGAACAACACATAACCAATAACTTATATAGGATACAGCTGTTAAAATCACTTCATATGGGAAATAGCTTGCTCTTACATATACATAATATATAAATGCATTCACAAATTAGTATAATGTGCTATACCAAATATAAATATGTATATTTTTCTCAACAAGAGTTGGAAATTTTACGAACCAGTTATACTTTTTCTGGAAAAGAAGGAAAGAAGAATGCTACATGAAAAGTAACTTTGTTCTGGAGGTTTAATGGAATGGGCAAACCAAACATGAAAATACTGATGCATTTTTTTGTGTGTGTAAGGAAATACAAAGAAATCATTAAATACTGTTACATTCTATGACAAGAACTATGATTGTGCTGAAAATTCAATCAGGTTTCCTTGTCAGTCCAATAATGATAATTTTAACATGTTCATACCAAAAAAACAGTGAACCATGGTATTACATTCAACAAACAGAATGAAGCCAAACACTAAGATTATGATTTAGGAAAAAAAAGCATATTTACTATTTCTTTATGTTTTCAGCTCTATTGTGCTTAAAAGGACAGGTTTTTTTTTTTTAAATGCTATAAAGATTCATATATATAACACTCTATTTTTTACAGGTTTTTTTTTAAATGCTATAAAGATTCATATATATAACACTATTTTTTATAGTCTTTCACATTAACTTACCCAATAGCATTGCACTTCCTGCTAATGAAAAGAGAGCAGGCTGTACAAATCTTCTTAAGTCTCCTGTGGCAAGAAAACTATTACAGAAATGAATAGAAGCAAGTTTCTGGAGATTTTCTCTTGCCTTTTTGTTTTACCAAAGGCTGTTAGGATCACATTGAGAACTGTCAAAGCTGAATAAACCAGTGGCAATTGGGTTTATACCCTTTGGGCAGTGAGGCTTTCATAGGGGATGATTCAACTTTGTCCAAGCACCAATATATTAGAAACAATGTGAAAACTCCCAGAGACTAGAGCCTGGCTTCTAACTGTAGACAAAGAGGCACTTTGCTGCTGGTGGTTTGAAAGGGAGAGCTTGTCAGAGAGTTAATTCAAGCAGCCTGAAATAACATCACCCCGGACACCTAAGTACTGATAATCCAAAGCTTTGCATGTTGTATTTTCAAAGCCTTTCAGCTGAAGGGTGAGAGAACAACTGGGTTTACAGAATCATTAAGAAATATAAAATTTTTTAACTCTCATCTTTAACAAAAAATGTTCATTACGTTTTATAAGGTATGGTTGGAGGGATGTCTCCCAAGTTCTCTCGGAAATTATTTGAAAGTCAAATTCAGATTATTTAAAATAGAGAAATATAGGTAAGGTACTTATGAGGTCAGGATATTCACTTTCATTTCACAGATGAGTATAGATGAGTATTTCACGTGAGTCACAGAATTCTCATTTATAGGGGGGTTGAAGATGGTGGAAGGCCAAGTGACCGCATTTCGGGGAGTCCCCTGAAGTGAGCTCAATTCCTGAAAAAAACACTACAGGAACACTGGGAGCACCCATGAAATCAGCCTGGAATGTGATATTTCACACTTCTGGAGCACCATGGGGGACAAGGACCATCAGCAAAAAAGGTAGAAACAAGTGAGAGAGATAGGAGGGTTACCTCCAGAGACAAGGGGTGTCAGGGAGGAAGCCCACAGAGCCGAACCATTGGAAGCAAATACCCCAGCATGAAAGTGCTCTGTGTTCCGGTAACAACAGCAGATTACAGTCTGATTCAAGGCCAGGCAGAGCTGGAACTGGCAGAGCCGGCAGTGCAGAGTGTGTTTTTCCACCGCTGCAGCAGGGAGACAGGGATCCACAGGGAGAGGGGGTGCCCTGTGTGGCGCAAAGGAACTAGGCGAAACCAGCAGCACGGAGTCTATTTTTACGCCATTGTCTTTCTTTCTTTCTTTCTTTCTTTCTTTCTTTCTTTCTTTCTTTCTTTCTTTCTTTCTTCTTTCCTTCCTTTCTTTCTTTCTTTATTTACTTTTTCCCCCCTTTCCTCCGCTGCTTTTCTTTCTCACTTCTCTCCACCCCATGGGACAGGCACGGACCCCCCAGGGAAGGCGATTTTGCAGACTTACACGGGACATGCGGGGCTGTGGGACCACAATCCCTCCTGCCTGGAGCCACACAGCCTCCAGGGGGACAGACAAGGTTGCGGGACCAAAAATCAGTTCCAGTTTCGAGGTGCGGGAGTGAAATGACAAGCCGGAGGTTTGGACAGAAATCAATCCAGCATCTGCGCCTGCCCGGCTGTAACAGGCAGCCAAGCGGAGGCAGTGCAGGGCCTCACTCTGTGTAGGGGCTCTCTCTGGAAAGGAGGTCTGGGCGCAGACATCTTGCTCCAACCTGTCTTCCTCAGCAGCTGAAAAAGGCCATAAAAAAACCCCTCCCCTCCAGAGAACTGTACCCTGACAACCTGGTTACCATGGAGACCAGTCTCGAGCAAGGGGGCAGAGAGAAGCAGCCCAGATAGAAGGGACTGAAAACTAGAACAGAAGGCCCTGACCCCAGAAGGCAAGCCAGAAGCACAGGAGGACAACACTCAAACTGTAAAACCCCAACATTGGGGGAAAGGCAATTTATTAAACTCTTGGTACTGCCCCCAAAGCTGTATACTTTATTGATACAGTTTTCACCTTATTTGCTTTTTTAACTTTTTTCTATTTTTACTTTTAAAGTTTCCATATTAAACTTAAAAATGCATTCTCACCGTTTTTGTTCTTTTAATTTTTAACCCACTTTTTATCACAACATGATACTCAATACAATACTCCATAACAATTTTTTACCTTGAAATTTTTTCAAACACATTTCTGTATTTTCTGTTATTGTTGCCTCTTGTTACCCTGTTTCTTTTATCTGTTTTTCCCTTTCTTCTCTCTTCTTTCCTTCATTTTTCCTTTTACATATAGTTATAAGCTTCAAGGAAATCCTACATCCCTATTCAATACTACCCCTATATACAACCAGTTCTAATCTCCCTATACCTTTAGAAAGTGGGCTCCTCCAACAATAATAACAAGACAAACACAGGAGGATCTGAAACACTTTCCTTGCCCACAAGGAGTGTCTGCCCTCACCTTCCCACTCTAGTCTGTCAGTGTTTCTGTGTAATTTTTTTTGCTTTTGTATTATATAAATACAGGTCTTGGGGGTCATCCAGATTGGGCTTTGCTTTTTGATCTCTTCATTTACCCTTGATAGCCCTTTTCTTTACCCTGTAGTAGTTTTGTACCATATAAATCCTACCACTGGG
>PITA01005068.1:94515-115446 GCA_004023965.1 Spilogale gracilis | reverse complement strand
GCCTGGGTGGCTCAGTTGGTTAAGCCACTGCCTTCGGCTCAGGTCATGATCCCGGAGTTCCGGGATCGAGTCCCACATCGGGCTCCCTGCTCGGCGGGAAGCCTGCTTCTCCCTCTCTCGCTCCCCCTGCTGTGTTCCCTCTCTAGCTGTCTTTCCCTCTGTCAAATAAATAAATAAAATCTTTAAAAAAAAAAAAAAAGAAGCTGAATTACAGCCACATATAATTTGGCAATACCATGAAAAAGTTAAGACTTTTGAGTACCCTTTCTCCCAGAAATTCTACTTCTAGGAAGTTATCGTAATGAAATAGTCATAATGTGAATGAAGATGTACTTACAAGGATAGTCATAAAAGTGTCTATCAAAAACTGAAAACTCAGATATCACTCAGTAGAGGATGACTCAATAAACTTCTATAACATTCTCCTATGAGGGAATATTATGTGGCCATTAAAGATTAATACAGATGATAAGTGGCAAAAAAAAGTTCACCGTAAATTGTGAACTAAAAAAAATCAAATAATTAAAACAGTATATAAGGTATAATCTATTTTATTAAAATAGATATAACCATAATTATGGGCGAATAGAACAAAGACTTGAAGGGCCATAATAGTCAAAGTTATCATTTACCTGGTCTACTGAAATAACCTCCTAAGTGGTTTTCATTATTCTCGGCTTCTAATAATCCTACTTCTTCTAAAATGCAGTCATATAGTTTCCAATCCTATCATGTCATTTCCAGTTAAAAATACATAAAATGGTTCCTTCCACTTTTAGGATTAAGAACATTCTCCCTTTTGCAATTTGCAATGGTTACTCCCTGCCTGGTTCTCTTGCCATCTCTGCCCCTCTTGCCACTCTCCTCCAGATCTATCATAACTCCATTCTCTGCATTTCTAATGAATGCACCCCAAAACTCAATTCCATCAGACAAGAGAGAGGTATTCTTATTTTCCTGGAACTAAGCAGTATTTTAATCTTTCTTGATTTGTACAGTACAAGAGGCTTCAAAAATCCAACCCTAAAGAGGAATTTTTATTTCCTATCATACCAACAAATAGTCAAAAGGATTTTCAATCAACCTGGAAACAAAATCTTATCTAGAGAATAAACAAAAATGTGAAAAAGCAGTCAGCATCTCTCTGAAGGTTTTCTCTGTTTACCTTTTTGTCCCTGTCTCTGAATCATAATCATCAAAGAATATTGATAATTCGGAACGCTCATATCTGTCCTCATCACAACTACCACTCACACCAACTGTGTGCCTTTATTACATCCTTTAACTAAATACATCAGTTTTCCATACCACAAAATGGTCATTGAACTCAGTGACACTTTGTCCTGATAGCTATAACTCTAAGAGTTGCTGGCCTCAGTGTTCATTTTAACTTAGTTTCACCTGTATATAAAGTTAGATGTGAAGGACACATATTGATTTGTCTTAGTCCTATAAAGCCCTAGGAATGAATCTGACCAATAGATACTACAAAGATAAGGTCACTGTGAGAAATAGACAGCATATGGCACTGGGGCTCTGGCTGACAAGGCAAAAGCATTTAGCCAAATACATTCAAATCCACAGGCCAAATCTGGGCAGCCCAAATGTTTCATGAATTTGAGTGGCTGGGTGAACTTCTGAAGTACAGGGTGTGTGGGTTTATATGTGCATACGTGTGTGTGTGTGTGTGTGTGTGTGTGTGTGTGTGACCTCATTGTAAAGGAAATCCCCCAAAGTGCAAACAACACCCGCCCCCCATGTGCCTCAGGCCTGCACAGCTCACGGCTACAATAAGATAAATTCAACATTGGGTTATGAAATGGGGATCCTCAGGAGGCTGATAGGCTAATAGACCCTAATCCTCACCATACTCCACATTAAAATTCCTTTGAAAAAGGCTCTCATAAAAGGGAAATAACACATCCTGCAGGGAGAAACCAAGGTAGACAGTGAAATCTTTCCCTCATAATTTTTCTTACTAGTCTTTCTGATTTTACAGCATGATATGTTTTGAAACTTTTAGTAAAATGGAGGTTTCTCATTTCAGTCTAACTGCTGTTAATCTGTTCCAAATGTTAAAGTTGCAAGTAAGGTCTGGTAACCATCGCTATAGTGAGTTGATAATAGGAATAGAGCTGATCACCATCTGGTTTGGTTCAGAGTACAACTTGCTGCCTAATATTGCAGAATTTGAGTTGGAAGTCCCCCACATTTCATGAATGCCACAAAAAAGAATTTAAACAAACAGCACTCCCCAATAGTCATATGTCCTTATTTATTGCTCTATAAGTTTGCTAAATATGGAATATCACATTACTAATTTTGGCAAATTCCAGGGTACATAAACAGGCCAAAACCTCTTAACATAAATTATGCCAGAGCTGCCTAAGGATAACTTGAAAAATTCATGGCACTGGTTTTCCAAAGTTATGACAGAAAACCATTTCAGAAATAAGAAACAAAATTTGAAATTGGTTTCTTGTTGCATGCTTCCCTTACCAATGTGCCGTTGCAGATCTATGAAAGTATACTTGATCTACCACGTTATGAATAAATTGGAAAATCTGATTTTTCTAGAACTACCAATGATTTTTAAAACGGATTCTTGACTCAAAAGGAGAATTTCACAAGTTCTTTCCAATTCCAAAATTTTCTCTTGTATTACAATAATTCTAGGAACAATCTAGCTTTATACAAAGGAAACTTTCTTCTAATTATATTAAATTATTAGTAGGTATGATATCCTCTTAAGAGCTTGAGAGTCCAGACAATGAATATTTAATGGCAAGGACCATGTTCATCTCTTATCATTGTATTCCCAATGTGTTGAATTACTACTGGCACATAGGTGTTTACTTAATGAATGGAACCCAAGAAATCTATATGGGAAGTAGCAAGTCTTTGAATAAAAACTTATTTGTTTGAAATTCCTACTCTTAAAAGATAATCAGAGGTGCACCTGAGTGGGTGGCACAGTTGTTTGAGTATCTGACTCTTGGTTTTAGTTCGGGTCATGATCTCAGGGTTATGAGATCGAGCCCCACGTCAGCTCCATGCTGGGTGTGAAGCCTGCTTAAGATTCCTTCTCCCCCCCACCCACTGCCACTGTCTCCTGTTTCTCCCTAACAACAGCAAAAACAACAACAACAACAACAACAACAAAATCAGAGAATGTAAAATTCTTATAAATGATGCAATAGTAGTATGCAATGCTCCTTTTAGGTATAACATCTATACTGTCAGGAGACCCCAATTTCCTAAAAAAATTGTGGCTCATTTAATTGGGATGCATATCTCAAAATGCAAACACAAGGCAGAGATACAGTAAGGGACATAGCCCACCTTGACAGACTTTTTTCTTTACATAGTTGTGTAAGTACAAAATATCTCAAGGCATTCCCTCTACTACAAAGAAATAAAATTTACTTAGACATGATTTTCTCAATTAACAAAGACTTCGAGAATTCTTTTTTGAAATCATTGTCCTAGGTCTCCAATCTTTTAACTATATTAATAATTGCATCATTTCATTTTAACAAGACAGACTTTCTAATATGTCTCCATACTTCTAAATCTCTAAGAGCTAATTCCCTTTGGTTAAAACAACCTGAATATAACCACAGATCGGCAAGGCTGGAGTAGAAATCATCTAATCCAGCTCCCTGCATCTGGTGTTAAGCAGAAACAGGTGAAAAAGTGTCAAAGATATAACTGTATCACTCTTGTCTCTATAAACTTCCCAAGTAGATTTAATGAACATCTATGACCTTGCAAGAATCCTCTAAGAATCAGGCATTTCCTTAAACTTCATTTTCTTTCTGCACCTTCTGGCCTACCCATCTGCTAAAAGAACAGTGTTTGTTTCCTAGCCAAAAGCTATGTCTGTGAAGTAGGGACTTTTCCTTTTTTTAAAAAGAGTATCATTTCCACAGTAAGACCAAGGTTGAGGTAAAAGAGAAAATTTGTCTCCCTGTTCCTTCCCACCCTCCTTCCTTTTCAATCTTCAAACTCCTTTTTTTTTGATCCATACATCATATCTCAGAAGCCTATCGGGTATTTGCTTTGTCACCCATCAGACATAATTCTGCAGAGGGAAAAAGTGCCTCTGTGGTACATCATAATGTGTATCAATAAATCCCCACAGTATCAAGAAAATTCCTTTGTACTATGATGAAGGCGCCTTGTAACAGCCAAGAAAAGAAACACCAGTCCACACGTGCACCTTAAAAGAAATCTCATGTACTTTGTCTTTCCTTTCCATCTGACAGCCCTGCAATCTGGGAAGCTAAGCAGAATTGAGTCTGCTTAGTACTTGAAAAGGAGACAGTTTGAGATTACCCAGTACTATAGGCTTTCCTCCCATACTCCATACAGTGTGGTGGTAGACAGCATGTTGAATTTCAAATAAGAAATTCCAGCTCTAAGTGTCTAAAATAGACCTTGGGAAATCTACTTATCTATATAGTTGGAAATGGGGTATGATGATGGGTTACTGAACTTGAAAAACTAGAATAAAATTAAATGTCTCCAGTATGGAAAATACTCTGAACTTACATTTTAGGGTTCTCCCCTGTAATAGTTGGCTCTAACTATTCCTTCATGACCAAATTGCATTTTCCCTCTGCTCTGCCTATATAAATTCTATTTCATGCTGAAGATCTAGTTCAAATCTAACATTCTGCTTGAAGCCTAATTATTATAAGCCCTATTAAACTCTTTATCCTCTGTATATTGTACACATAGTCTTGACCACATGGTTCTGGGTTTAATTATTTCCTGATTTTTTTTCATGGATTAGTCTTATTCTCCCATCCATACTGTCAATTCCTTGAGGAAAGCTAAACTACTATGAGCTTTGGTACAACTCCTTCTTTTACCACTTTCTAGATGTGTGACCTTGAGCAGATTGTTGAAATTAACTGTGTCTCAGTTTTCTCATCACTAAAGTAGAGTTAACAATACTAAGCTTACTTGGCTATTGGTTGATAGTAGATAGTCAATAAATACTTGCTGATGGATCAATATTTCCTTAATTATTTGGGAAGTATTTTTTTAAAAGATTTTATCTATTTATTTGACAGAGAGAAATACAGCTAGAGAGGGAACACAAGCAAGGAGAGTGAGAGAAGGAGAAGCAGGCTTCCTGCCAAGCAGGGAGCTCGATGAGGGGTTCAATCTCAGGACTCCGGGATCATGACTGAGCCGAAGGCAGTCGCTTAACCAACTGAGCCACCCACCCAGGAAGTATTTTTTAAAGTATTTAAGGATCATCATTATAAAAATCAATTTTCAGTGGACAGCATTTTAGACCTAAGGATAGGATGTCAGGTAACCTTGCCTGTCTTAAAAAAAAAAATCTCTCATAACATTTATGCTTGTTCTGTCTCTGGCTCTCTCAAATAAAAGAGAGCCAAGGAGAAACCTGCTTGAGCTTTGATGATTGTTTCTATTCAAAATAACGGGGAATTTACCATATCTTCATTTTATTCATTCAAATCTGTAAAGAGGCAAAGGAGGCATTTTGAGAAAATTTGTTACAGACAAGGGTTTAGATACCCAAAGTTTTCGATACACCATTCAAAGGAGGGATAACACCATTCGAAGGAGGGGTAAATAGGATTGTAAATATCGCCAAATGAACATGATTAGAGCAGGCCAAAATATACTCATCTAAGCTGTTCTTCCCTCTAATGTCTGAAGAATGAATAGTCCCTTGAGGGTAATAAGCTTAGTTCACTAGAAAATTTTTCCTATTTTCTTTTCTGAGAATAACAAAACAAAAGCAAATGGGAAGGAAGTTCCCTAAAAACCTGTTTACCTTTATTGCTAAGATGTAAGGAAGAAACTTTAAAGCTGGACAAGCATTTTCTATTTGTGTAAATGAATTATATTATTCTGTAGGCTAATGAACATTAAAATATTCAGTGTAGTTCCTGGAAGACTAAAAGCAACCAGGCACTTTGTTACTATCCTACATATAATATGCTGGAGAAACAAGAGGGAATAAAACCAGGAACACTTAGATTGGCTCTTCTTGGAGTACACAACCAAAAGATTCAAGGGCCCAAGGCATGAAACTAAGTATAGCTGTGATTCAGCAAGCACATGATAAAAAAAAAAAAAAAAAAAGCTGTGCAGTATGAAGAAATGACTACAGAGAACAGATTTGTCAGCAATACAACTGGAAAAGTAATTCTCTAAAAAGGCTTAGTTTGGATGTGAATTTAACTTGGATCTGAAAGGAGAAATTGCCCAGAATTTTCTGAATGCTAGCACTGCTGGAAAGGCATGTAGCTCCACCAAGCAGGTCTAGCCTTCCAACCCACTCATAACAGCTCAGGATGAGGAAGAGGATTCTGGAAAGGTTGTTCCAGCTCCTTTGATTTCACAATAAGCCCTGGAGTTTAGGATTATATGAGCTCGTCTAAACTGAATAAAAGCCAGATTACCTTTCCCTCATTATCTAACTTTAGAGAAGGGGATTCAAGACAAAGACAATCCCAAACACAAGAGGATAAAAGTCATTAATCCTATATACTATTGCCAGTATGATTTTTCCTTAACCCATGCCCCCTGTTCAACAACTTTCAATGGTTCCCTATTGCTCATAGGATAAAACCTAAATCAGGTGGTATGATATACAAGTTTCATCTTGATTTAGCTACTACCTATTTTTCCAACTTTACTCTCACCACTTTCTCTCACATACCCTGCAATCTAGCTATACCAAAATAATTTTACTTACCTGAATCACCTACTCTTTTATACTTTTATCTATTTGCCTGGAATATTCTAGCCTTACACCACAACTCCTCATGAATTAATTTACTATAAGAAAATCTCCCCCATTGAATAAAATATTGGTATTATATTATATATAAATACCAAATGTCTGTTATAAATTATATAAATTTATATCTAACAATCCAGAATTAAGGTTGGCAAGGCAGCTCTGTTATAACAGATAGCTCCCCTAGCTCTATATCCAGAGGCAGTTGTTCAAATTCTCATCAAGTCACAGCCAGTGGCAAAGAGGAGAAAGGATAAGAGGGACATCAGCTTCCTTTTTTAAGGAGGTGACCCAGAGTTGAATAATCAAGTTCTCATAAACCAGTGGCCAAAATTTAGTTACATGGATACAACTCATTGTGAGGGAGGCTAGAGAAAGTAGTCACTAGCTGAGCAGCTTTACTAACTTCTAAAGTCCTGGGGTTCTCTGACCAAAAGGACGGACACAGAGATTTGAGGTAATTAGCTGACTATGCCACATGTGCTTAAAGAATGAGCACCGAGGCATGACATCGAGTCTCTGACATCTAGGAAATTAAGACTGTGTGTATAGATAGCCATAACACCTAGTAAGTTGATTATGGAAGATTCATAGTATGAAATCAAAAGAATCTCTCACTAACTTTTGGCTCAGTCAGAAGTAATACTGCACTTACCTGGATAAAAATTTAGGCAGTCCCTTCTTTTTTATTTCTTCTAAACTCTTTTTGGAATAGAATGTCATATGTCTACCTGGGTCACAAAAATACAGTCTTGATTTAGAAATTAAAAGGGCCATCTGATATATTTACCAAACTTTGTCTTCAGTCAAGGATAAGTATTTCTGCATACCTTCCCCATGTAGGCTTGGCTGCACAAAAGGATGTAGAAAAGGGAATGTAACCTTCACCTTCTTCCATTCTTGTTGTATCTCATACATACTCTTTCAATGTTTCATCCCATCTATATACTCTCTGAATCATAAAGCATATTTTCAAATATTTCATTTGCAATCTTTATCTTGGTTTAGAAATTCATTTGGAATTTTAAATCTACTAATAGCTAATTTAAAAATATGTATCAGTCTCCACCAGACCAAGAGCCCCCTAAACTTCAGAATTCTACCTTTAGTGACTAGCACACAACTTTTTGAATGAATTCTTTGTGCCCTCCGATATAAGTTAAGTTGCTCATTCTGTATATTCTTTAATATAATAACATACAGACCTGGGTGCAGATTTCATTTTTACCATTTCTTGTGTGATTTGCTCAAGCAGGTTATAACAATTTTAGTCCTTATTTCTGTGCATTTTAATGGCCTGCTTGGATGTCTCTGTCAACTGTAAGCTTTCTGAGGGCAGGCATTAGGTTTTTGTACTTACAGTGCTCAATAAATATTTAATTAATGAACATTTTTTACTCATAAGAGGAAAGAGCAATAACTATAAAGCTAAGTGCCTCTCCTTAAGGAGTATACAGTTTTATTAAAAAAAAAAAAAAAACCTCCTCTTCCTTCCTTAATCTTCTACCCTAGCATTAATTTTTCAGTTTCACCACTGGCCTGTTTAAGTGCTATAGTTATAATCCTAGCCCAGTATATTACTGAAGTGAATTATCATTAAAGGATTACCTTCAATTTGGGAAGTTTTTTAAGAATTAATGTAACATATACAAGAGGCTACTATCAAGAAATTGTCTACTATAGTGTATATATATATATATACACTACTATAGTGATAGAAACATATAACAATATAACAAATAATTAAATATTCACTTGGAGAATTAAGTTGTTTTTTTAATGGTTATACATGTACTGTAATAGGACATAAAGTACCAAAAACATAATGCTTAAAAAAAGAACAAAAAATTGAATGTGCATTAGAATTATAACTAGGTAAATACAAGTTTACAGAAAAACAACTCTAAGGGAAAATATCAAAAGAATAATACAAATCACATGACAATAGCATGACTGTGGGTGACTTTTTATTTCGTTTTCCAAACACTCTGTACCGGTTCTAAAATAGTGATGTGTTTTCAATTTACTATTTTTAAAATTACCTTTGAGAAAGACATTCAGATGGCTATTTTTAGAGGCAACTAACTCAAGAGAGATAGAACTTAAAACCAGATACAAGTTGAAATGTTTGTATTTCCTAGCATTCAACACTGTGAGGCACTGAAGGTATAAGGATGAATTAGACATGGTCTCAACCTTTGAATATTTTCAAATGGATCAGAGAAAAGGGCTTTCAAAAGCATATCTATGGAGAGGAACAGGGTGGAAGGAGAGAAGATATCATTGGGTCTCAGGAGGAGACCTAGATATCATTGGGTCTCAGGAGTTCAGCTGGATGGTTATCAAACCAATCAGAACACCTACAGACTCAACAGGAGATTGAAGAGACGAAGAGCAATTCTAGGAACAGAAAAGTGACCACTTTCTGGAAGGTAGGATGCATGGAGAAGTGAACTGGAGGCAACATTTGGGAAGACAGACCACAGGGGGAGGGGCCCGCTCCCAGCCAGCAGTAGTGTAGCGAAGCACAAAATCAGAACCTTTAGAAATATGCTACACTGAGGGATATTGCCCCAGAGGTTAAACTCAGGGTGAAGCCCTCACTGGGAGAGTGTGGTCTCAGGACTGGAGCAAAGGAGTGGGCTCTCAGCTTGGGCTTACCTTAAACTGTGATCGGAGACACAGTTGAGCCACTGCTCTTCAAGCAGGGATTCCACAAGTGGCAGATCCGGGGAGACCCCCTCCTTCCTCCACGGGGAGGGGTGGCGGGGAAGCACGCTGCAGGAATCTGCTGGGTTTAGAGACTCCAAATGGAGCCAAGCACTGGAGATAGAAATGCTTGGTCAGAGGCTGGGTGAGCACAGAGTGCAGTGGCAACCAGGGAGACAGGTGTGACTGACTGCTTTTCTCTGAGGATGAACTGAGAAGTGGGGCCCAGGGCTTTCAGCTCCTCTGGGCCAGAGACTGGGAGGCCGCTATCTTCATTCCCATCCTCCAAAGCTGTACAGAAAGCGTTCAGGGAACAAAAGCTACCAAGAGCGAACCTGAGCAGTTTACTTAACCTGGCCCCTGGCAAGGGTGGTGCAATTCTGCCTTGGGCAAAGACATTTGACAATCAATACAACAGCCCTCCCCCCACCCCAGAAGATCAGTGAGAACATCCAGCCAAGACCAAGTTTGCCAATCAATGAAAACTACAGAACTTCAGAGCTAGAAGAATACATCAGGTAGACTTCATGTCTTTTTCCCCATGAATCTTAGTCTTTCAAAGTTAAGATTTTTTTATTTTATTTTTTCTTATCCTATATTTTAAGTTCTTTCCCTTTCCTATTTTAACTTTTTAAAACTATTTTCTTTTAATACCATTAAAAAAACTTTTTCAATTTTAATTGTTTTAATCATAATCTATCTCTTCATTGATTTAAGCTTATTTTTTGTATACATATAGGTTTTTCTTTCTTTAAAACTTTGGGATACAGTTTCTTCTAATAGATAAAAATATACCCTAAATCTAACAAATGGCTTTGTTCTAGTATCTAGCCTCATCACATTCTTTCCTTTTTTTTAGTTTTTTCAAACAACTTCTTATCTTATCAATTCCTTTTTTAGAATCTTTTTAAAAATTTTCATCTTTACAGTCATATTCCATCCCTTAATCGTGTATACCCTTATTTTGGTACATATATAAGTCTCTCTTTCTTTAAAATTTTGGGAGGCAGTTTCTTCTAACAAACCAAAATATACCCAAAATGAAGTATGTGGCTCTGTTCTAGTCACCAGTCTAATCATATATATACAGAGAGAGAAACAGATATAGATAGATATAGATAGACAATTTTTTTTTCTTTCTTCTCCCTCTGGTTTCAGGTCCCTTCTGATTTGGTTAGTGTGTATTTTTCTGGGGTTGTTGCTACCCTTTTAGTATTTTGTTCTCTCATTCATCTATTCTTTTCTGGATAAAATGACAAGGTGGAAAAACTCACCTCAAAAAAAAAAAAAAGAAGAGGCAGTACCGACAGCTAGGGACCTAATCAATAGAGACATTAGTAATAT
This sequence comes from Spilogale gracilis, assembly GCA_004023965.1. Lineage (NCBI taxonomy): Eukaryota > Metazoa > Chordata > Mammalia > Carnivora > Mephitidae > Spilogale > Spilogale gracilis. The sequence continues at coordinate 104,603 of PITA01005068.1, read as the reverse complement.
ATTAGAACTAGAGTTCAAAATGACAATTATCAAGGTGCTAGCTGGGCTCAAAAAAAGCATGAAAGTTACTAGAGAATCCCTTTCTGGAGAAATAAAAGAACTAAAATCTAACCAAGTTGAAATAAAAAAAGCCATTAATGAGATTCAATAAAAAATGGAGGCTCTTACTGCTAGGATAAATGAGGCAGAAGAGAGAATTAGTGATGTAGAAGATAAAATGGTGGAAAATAAAGAAGCTGAGAAAAAGAGAGACAAACAACTATTGGACCATGAGGGGGGAATTTGAAAGATAAGTGATACCATAAGACAAAACAATATTAGAATAATTGGGATCTCAAAAGAAGAAGAAAATGAGAGAGAGGGGTAGACAGTATATTGGAGCAAATTATAGCAGAGAATTTCCCTAATTTGGCAAAGGGAAGCATCAAAATCCAGGAGGCCCAGAAAATCCCCCTCAAAATCAATGAAAATAGCTCCACACACCGTCATCTAAGAATAAAAGTTACAAGTCTTGGTGACAAAGAGAAAATCCTGAAAGCAACTCAGGAGAAGAAGTCTGTAACTTAAAATGTCAGAAATCCTAGATTGGTAGGAGACCTGTCCACTGAAACCTGGCAGGCCAGAAAGGACTGGCATAATATATTCAGAGCACTAAACAAGAAAAATATGCAGCCAAGATTACTATATCCAGCTAGGCTGTAATTGAAAATAGAAGGAGAGGTAAAAATCCTCCAGAACAAAAAAAACCTAAAAGAATTTGCAAACACCAAACCAGTCCTACAACAAATATTAATAGGGGGTCCTCTAAGCAAAGAGAGAGCCTAAAAGTAACAGACGAGAAAGGAATAGAGACAATATACAGCAACAGTTACCTTACAGGCAATACAATTGCACTAAATTCATATCTTTCAATTGTTATCCTGAATGTAAATGGGATAAATGCCCCAATTAAAAGACACAGGGTATCAGAATGGATAAAAAAAAAAGACCCATATGTATGCTCTCTCCAAGAAACTCATTTGAGACACAAAGACACCTCCAGATTGAAAGTGAGGGGATAGAAAACAATTTACCATGCTAATGAACATCAAAAGAAAGCTGGGGTGGCAATATTTATATCAGAAAAATTAGATTTTAAGTCAAAGACTATAGTAAGAGTTGAGGAAGGCCACTATATCATACTTAAAGGGTCTGTCCGACAAGAAAATCTAACAATTTTAAATATCTATGGCCCTAACATGACAGCAGCCAATTACATAAACCAATTAATAACTAAATCAAAGAAACACATAGACAATAATACAATAATAGTAGGGGACTTTAATATCCCTCTTACTACAAATCATCTAAGCAAAAGATCAGCAAGGATGTAAAGGATTTAAATGACACACTAGACCAGATGGACATAACAGATATATTCAGAACATTCCATCCCAAAGCAACAGAATATACATTCTTCTCTAGTGCACATGGAACATTCTCCAGAATAGATCACATCTTGGGCCACAAATCAGGTCTCAACTGGTACCAAAGTATTGGGGTCATTCCCTGCATATTTTCAGAACACAATGCTTTGAAAATAGAACTTAACCACAAGAGAAAAGTTGTAAAGAACTCAAATACATTTAGGCTAAAGAGTATCCTACTACAGAATGAATGGGACAACCAGGAAATTAAAAAAGAATTTAAAAATTCATGGAAACGAGTGAAAATGAAACAACTGTTTAAAATCTTTGGGACACAGCAAAGGCGGTCCTGAAAGGAAAGTATGTAGCACTACAAGCATTTCTCAAGAAACAAGGTCTCAAGTACACAACCTAACCCTACACCTAAAGGAGCTAGAGAAAGAAAAGAAAAAAAAATGCCTGAACCCAGCAGAATAAGAGAAATAATAAAGGAATAATAAAGATCAGAGCAGAAATCAATGGAATAGAAACCAAAAGAACAGTAGAACACATCAATGAAACTAGGAACTTGTTCTTTGAAATAATTAACAAAATTGATAAACCCTGGCCAGACTTATCAAAAAGAAAAGAGAAAGGACCCAAATTAACAAAATCATGAAAGAAAGAGGTGAGATCAAAACCAACACCAAAGAAATACAAACAATTATAAGAACATATTATGAGCAGCTGCACACCAGCAAATTTCACAATCTGGAAGAAATGGATGAATTTCTAGAGACATATAAACTGAACTGGGAAGAAATAGGAAACCTGAACAGACTCATATCCAGTAAGGAGACTGAAGCAGTCATCAAAAAAATCTCCCAACAAACAAGAGCCCAGGGCCAGACAGCTTCCTAGAGGAATTCTACCAAACAGTTAAAGAAGAATTAATACCTATTCTCCTGAAATCGCTCCAAAAAAATAGAAACAGAAGGAAAACTTCCAAACTCATTTTATAAGGTCAGCATTACCTTGATCCTAAAACCAGACAAAGACCCCATCAAAAAGGAGAATTACAGGGTGCCTGGGTAGCTCAGTGGGTTAAAGCCTCTGCCTTCAGCTCAGGTCATAATCGCAGGGTCCTGAGATTGAGGCCCACATCCGACTCTCTGCTCAGCAGGGAGCCTGTTTCCTCTGCTCTCTCTGCCTGTCTCTCTGCCTACTTGTGATCTCTCTCTGTGTCAAATAAATAAATAAATAAGATCTTTAAAAAAAAAAAAAGAAGAATTGCAGACTAATATCCTTGATGAACATGGATGCAAAAATTCTCACCAAAATACTAGCAATAGGATCCAACAGTACATTAAAAGGATTATTCAACACGACCAGATGGGATTTATTCCTGGGATACAAGGTTGGTTCAACATATGCAAATCAATCAATGTGATGCAATATATTAATAAAAGAAAGAATAAGAACCATATGATACCCTCAATAGATGCTGAAAAGCATTTGAGAAAGTACAGTATCCCTTCTTATTCAATACTCTTCAGAGTGTAGGGATAGAGCGTACATACCTCAATATCATAAAAACCATCTATGAAAAATCCACATCAAATATCCTTTTCAATGGTGAAAAACAGAGCTTCTCTCCTAAGGACAGGAACATGGGAGGGCTGTCCACTATCACTACTGCTATTCAACATAGTACTAGAAATCCTAGCTTCAGCAATTGGACAACAAAAAGAAATAAAAGCCATCTCAATTGCCAAAGAAGCCAAACTCTCACTCTTTGTAGAGGATACTTTATATGGAAAACTAAAAGACTCCACTTTAAAACTGTTAGAACTCATACAGGAATTCAGTAAAGTGTCAGGATATAAAATCAATGCACAGAATCAGTTGCATTTCTATACACCAACAGCAAGACAGAAGAAAGAGAAATTAAGGAGTCGATCCCCTTTACAATTGCACCCAAAACTGTAAGATACCTAGAAATAAACCAAACCAAAGAGGCAAAGAATCTTTACTCAAAAAAACTATAAAGTATTCATGAAAGAAATTGAGGAAGACACAAAGAAATGGAAAAACATTCCATGCTCATGGATTGGAAGAACAAATATTGTGACAACGTCTACATATTTAATGCAATCCCTATCATTACCATCAATTTTTTTAAGGAAATGGAACAAATATTCCTAAAATTTATATGGAACTAGAAAAGACCCTGAATAGCCAGAGGAATGTTGAAAAAGAAAACCAAAGTTGATGGCATCACAATTCCAGATTTCAAGCTCTTTTACAAATCTGTAATCATAAACATAGTATGATACTTGCACAAAAACAGACACACAGATAAATGGAACAGAATAGAGAGCTCAGAAATGGACCCTCAACTCTATGGTCAACTCATCTTCAACAAAGCAGGAGAGAATATCCAATGGAAAAAAGACAGTCTCTTCAAAAAATGGTGTTGGGAAAATTGGACAGCCACATGCACAAGAATGAAACTGGACCATTTCTTTATACCACACACAAAAATAGACTCAAAATGGATGAAAGACTTCAGTGTGAGACAGGAATCCATCAAAATCCTTGAGAAGAACATGGGCAACAACCTCTTCGACCTCAGCCACAGGAACTTCTTCCTAGAAACGTCGGCAAAGGCAAAGGAAGCAAAGGCAAAAATGAGCTATTGGGACTTCAGCAAGATCAAAAGCTTTTGCATAGCAAAGAAAACAGTCAACAAAACCAAAAGACAACCTACAGAATGGGAGGACATATTTGCAAGTGACATATCATATAAAGATATAGTATGGGCTAGTATGCAAAAAGAACTCCTCAAACTCAACACCCAAAGAACAAATAATCCAATCAAGAAATGGGCAGAAGACCTGAACAGACATTTCTGCAACAAAGATATCCAAATGGCCAACAGACATATGAAAAAGTGCTCAACATCCCTCATCATCAGGGAAATACAAACCAAACCTGCATGAGATACCACCTCACAGCAGTCAGAATGGCTAAAATTAACAATTCAGATGTTAATTATTAACAATGAACAAAACAGATGTTGGCAAGGAGGTGGGGAAAGGGGAACCCTCCTACACTGCTAGTGGGGATGCAAGCTGGTGCAGCCACTCTGGAAAACAGTATGGAAATTCCTCAAAAAGTTGAAAATAGAGCTACCCTATGACCCAGCAATCACACTACTAGGTATTTACCCTAAAGATACAAATGTAGTGATCTGAAGGGGCATACACACCCAAACTTTATAGCAGCAATGTCCATGATAGCCAAAGTATGGAAAGAATCTGCATGTCCATTAACAGATGAATGAATAAAGAAGATGTGATATCTAATGGAATACTATGCAGCCATCAAAAAGAATGAAAACCTGCCATTGGCAATGACATGGTTGGAATTGGAGGGTATTATGCTGAGAGACATAAGTCAATTAGAGAAAGACAACTGTTATATTATTTCTCTGATATGAGGAATTTGAGAGGTAGGGTAGGTGTTGTGGGGGGTAGGGAGGAAAGAAATGAAAGAAGATGGGACCAGGGAGGGAGACAAACCTTAACAGACTCTGAAATATCAGGAAACAAACTGAGGGCTACTAGAGGTGGGGAAGGATAGGCTGACTGGGTTATGGACATTGAGAAGGGTATGTGCCATGGCGAGTAGTATGAATTATGTTAAGACTGATGATTCATAGGCTTATACCCCTGAAGCAAATAATACATTGTAGGTTAATTTAAAAAAATAGGTAAAAATGAAAAGCACAGATGAGAGAAATTAGAGCTGACCCAAAGAAACATAAAGATATTCCATGCTCAAAGTTTAGAAGAACAAATATTGTTAAACTGTCCACACTACCCAAAGCAATCTACACATTTAATGAAATCCCTATCAAAATAGTAACAGCATTTTTCACAAAACTAGAACAAACAATCTTAAAATTTGTATGGATCCACAAAAAAAACCCTAATAGCTAAAGCAGACTTGAGAAAGAAAAACAAAACTGGATTATCACAATTCTTGATCTTAAGTTATATTACAAAGCTGTAGTAATCAAAACAGCATGGTACTGGCATAAAAATAGACACATAGATCAATGGAACAAAACAGCTCAAAAATAAACCCATAAAACAGGGGCAATTAGTCTTTGACAAAGGAGGCAAGGATATGCAACAGGAAAAAGACATTCTCTTCAACAAATGGTGTTGGGAAAACTAGACAGCTACATGGGAAAACTAGACAGCTACACACAAAAGGATACACTGGACCACTTTTGGTATAAACTAAAAATGAATTAAGAATATAAACCATAAAAATTCTGGAGGAGAGCACAGACAGATGTCTCTGATATCAGTCATAGCAACATCTTTCTACGTATGTCTATGGAGGCAAAAGAAACAAAAACAAAAATAAACTCCATGAAAATAAAGAGTTCCTGCACAGCAAAGGAAACAACCAACAAAACTAAAAATACAACCTACTGAATAGAAGATATTTTATATGTGGAATTTAAGAAACAAATGAACAAAGGGAAAAAGAGACTAAAAACAGACTCTCAATTACAGAAAACAAACAGAGGGTTACCAGAAGGGAGATGGATGAAGGGATGAGTGAAATAGTTGGAGGGGATTCAGAGTAGTTATCTTGATGAGCACTGAGTATAAGGAACTTTGAATCACAATATTATACACCTACAACTAATTTAACATCATATGTTAAACTACACTGGAATTAAAATAAAATAATAAAATAAATAATAAATAAGTAAAAGCACATAAATTCATTGAAGAAATACAAATAATAAATATGAAATAGTTAAAACCAACTTTGTTGTAAATTAAGTCCTCGCATTACATGCTTTGATACAGTAGTACCCAAACTAATAAGAGAGGACTTATATTATCCTTGAGACAGAGTAGTTAGAGAAGAAGAGGAATGACATCCCAAACTCTTCAAACGACAGACACCACCCCCCCAATGCAAAAGTCAAGGGAATTCTCTTGAAAAGTTTTGAAATGGAAGTGAAAATCTTTCTCCAACTCTTTCTTTTGATGTGAAGTCATTGAAAATCCTTGAGGAAATTCATGACATGGATCCAAGTAATTACAGCATTACTAACAGTAGTAATAGTAGTAGCGGTACACAACCATTACTTTAAATCAGTACCTATCACCATCCAGTGTTTCATATGTGCCAAGTACTGCTTACAATCATTATAAGATTAATCCTTACAACAGTCTTAGAAATTCCTATTCCCATTTTGCAGGTTAGAAAATTGAAGTTTCTCCAAATCGTGCAAAATTTGAAATAATCCCCCAACTTTAATTTTTCTCTGAAGAAATAAGCTATAGAAATATATTTATGTAGCTAAGTGGGTAACATTTCAGTCATCAATAAATATTTATTGATTACTGACCATATATATGAATGGTACTATGCTAGGAATTTACATCTCAAGAAAAACTTTTTCAGGAAGATGGAATTGATAGAATTCATGATTTATCTAAATATCTTGAGTTAAGGACTGGGCAACTGGGAACAGTTTGGATTTAAATTAGTAATAATTGCAAGAAAATAAAAGAACAGATAGAGAACACAAAAAGTTATCCAGAAAACTAAAAATAATTTAATATTTGGACCAGGTATAATAGCATTTGCATAGTCAAAATGACATGAAATACATGAAATATGATCAAAATTGCAGTATTAACTGTATTAGAAAGATAGGGATATAAGATGTTTTATGTGGTAAGAATACAGGGAGAAAGCTAAATCTTCATCTTTTATAATGAAAAGTCAATATATAATGCTTAAAACTGAAAAATCAAGAAGAATAACACAACTTAAGACAGCAATATAATGGCAAAAATTAAATGGACTAAGTTAAAAGGATAAAGAAGTAGGTGACCTTATAGAATTATTTAACTCTGTTATGTGCATACATAATTTGATAAAAATCACAATGAACAGCTATGAATTACAAACCACGTTGAATTTCTGAGTAAAAGAATAACAAGCTTTCTCTGAATGTATTAAGAAACTTTCCATTGGTATTGCAAAAGAAATGATTAAAGGAAGGAAGGGAAATTGTTGGAAATCTATTCCCCTAGCCTAAACGGACTATAATAAAGACTTGAACCAAGGTAGTGTCAGTGGGACAAGAAGGAAAGAGGATAATTTAGAAGATAATTTAGAAATAGAATCACAAGGGCTTGAAGGTTAACTGAATAAAAAATATGCAGAGGCGGATGTTTGGAACAATTAAGAGGGATGTTTAATTCAGAGGTTTATAACCTGAGTTGCCAGGCAGAGCTGCTCTCTAAAGTTCTTCCTATTAATTCTTAATAAAAATGTATTATTATGTATTATATATAAATATATAAAACATGTAGTGATTTTATTTTATCATACATATAATTATAGATCATATAATATTCTAGAGAGATACGAATCCCTTGTTGGCTATATGTATTGCAAGTATCACTTCTCAGTGGTTTATCTCTTCACTTTTTTTTTGTAGTTTCAAGTTTTTATTTGAATTCCAGTTAGTTAACATACAATGTGGTATCAGTTGCCAGTGTAGAATTTAGAGATTCATCACTTACGTCACATTACATTACAGAACCAGTGTTCATTGATCATGTGCCCTCCTTAATATCCATCTTGCATTTAGCCCATCTCCGCCTACCTCCTCTCCAGCAACTCTCAGTTTGTTCTCTACAGTTCAGAGTATCTCTCTTATGGTTTGCCTCTCTCTTTTTTTCCTCCTTCCCCTGTTTATCTGCTTTGTTTCTTCAATTCCACATATGAGTGAAATCATATGGTATTTCTCTTTCTCTGACTGATGTATTTCCCTTGGCAAAATACTCTCTAATTCCATGGAACCATGTCATTGCAAATGGCCAGATTTCATCCTTCTTATAGCCAATATTCCATGTATATACATGTCACATCGTATTTTATTCATCAGTTGAGGGACATTTGGGTTGTTTCCATATTTTTGCCATTGTAGACTATGCTGTTATAAATATTGGGGTATATGTATCACTTTGGCTTACTATTTTTGTATTCTTTGGGTAAATACCTATTAATACAATTATTGGATTGTAGGGTAGCTCTACTTTTTACTTTTTGAGAAACCTCCATACTGTTTTCCAGAATGGAGTACCAGTTTGCATTCCCACGAACAGTGCAAGAGAGTTTCCCTTTGTCCACATCCTCGCTAACAGCAGCTGTTTCTTGTGTTGTTGATTTTAGCCATTCTGACATGTGAAAGGATAACCCACTGTAGGTTTGTATTTCTCTAATGATCAGGGATGCTGAGTATGTTTTCATGTGTCTGTTGGCCATGTGTGTGTGTTCTTTGGGAAAATATGTATTCATGTCTTCTGCCTATTTTTAACTGAATTATTTGTTTTTTGAGGTGTTGAGTTTTTTAAGTTTTTTTTTTTAAGATTTTGTTTATTTGACAGGGAAAAACACAGCTGGAGAGGGAACACAAGGAGAAGCAGGCTTCCTGCCAAAAAGGTAGCCCAATGTGGGGCTCGATGTGGGGCTCGATACCGGGACTCTGGGATCATGACCTGAGCCAAAAGCAGTTGCTTAACCAACTGAGCCACCCAGGTGCCCCATAAGTTCTTTATATATTTTGGATACTCACCCTTTATCAGATATGTCATTTTCAAATATCTTCTCCCATTCCATAGGTTCTTTTAGTTTTGTTGACTGTTTCCCATCTGAAAACAGCTTTTACTTAGTGATATCTGAAATAACTTTTTACTGTAATACTGTATAGATGAGTATTTCCTTTGACAAAACTAAATGGAGATGCTTTATTTTTTGTGTGGACTATAAGGTTGAATGATTTTCCTATCTATAGGGTTTTATAGCAAAGAATTATTTAAAATATCACTAAGTAAAAGCCCTATATTCACTGGCATATTGACAAATATGTCAATATGATAGAATCACTGGCAAATTGACAAAAATCAAAAGCAAATCAATAACTTGCATGTTTAGCCTAAAATTTCATGTCATGAAAATGGTTTGTTCTTAATCAGGGTGGCTAACGTATATGCCTAATCATTCTTATATTTGGGAATTAAGGAATTAAGAAATAAACTTAATCACTAGAAACATGAGCTAACTACATAAGAAGTAAGAGAATGCACTTTGTTCCTCAACAAAGGAAAACTTATTGTTTATACTATACCGTTAAAGTTAGAATTGAACAAATTCATGGTGCTATTGAAGCAGAAATACAAATGAAAAAAGGACTCTGTTACCGCTGGAGGCCAGCCTCGGCAGAGATGTGGGTCCCGAACCACGGGATGTCTGGTAGTTGAAATAATGACATGGACATGAGAACTGATGCAAGCTGACAGACCCGAGGTCAGTCAGGAGAGACCTATGAAGCAGGCTCAGGCTCACGCTCTGGCTTTTTAGCAATGGCTTTCTAGCTCTAGCTCTCTAGCTCTGGCTTTGGCCCTCTTGCTTTGCTTCTGTCTCTCTTGCTCTCTGTCTGCTTCTCTCTTTGCTGCTTTCTTTGCTTCTCTGTTTCGGTCTCTCTTTTCAGGCTCTCTTGCTCTTTCCTCACTTTGTTCTGTCTCTCTTTTCAGGCTCTCTTGCTCTCTTCTGGCAGGCTCTCTCTGCCTTTTTCCCTACCTTTGGCTCTGC